>CM064517.1:27948415-28081618 GCA_032716605.1 Paralithodes platypus
CGCCAGCCGGTAACCTGATACGCTTCATCATTGGCTCCACCCTCGCTTATTGTCTTTCCTGCCACCTTTGATTTCCTAGTATTTTTTGTTTACTGTAATTGACGTTTTCTCTTCGTATCGTTAGTGTATATTAATTCATTGTATTCTTCAATTGCATTCTGACATACGATACTTTGTATTGATTTATTTGGCTATGTTATATATATTGTATACATAACTACATCAGTTTTATTAAAACGAATTATTAGCTCATTGTCAATTTTTATATAACCTATGCCACAAATGTTATCACATGTTAAATTACTAAAGCAAGAGATAAGATACGGTACCGATGCCTTCGAATTATACCTAGAGAGGAACACACGTTAGAAGAGGATCTGTTCAAAATGCACGAGACAGCTCAATAATTGATATTAAAATGCTTAGATACATTAATATTATTTGTATTAATCTAATATAGCCTATTGCATACATAGTAACTATATTATGTTTAACTGTAGCAACACTGACATACACAAAGTATTAACACAATAGCCTACATATAATAACAATTAAGGTACTAATTTATGCATGGATATGTAAATTTAACTGATTATTAATTATTCAACCGATATGTTTAAATTACTAGATACAAATATTAACCAATTATTAACCCTGTACCTTAAGTCACAGAGGTAAGCTATATAAAGTTAAGTTTCAATTTCCAGCCAATAGCTTTCAATTAAGTGACGCCTTTATGATCCGAGGGGTCATTGTAATTCTCATTGCACTGTCTTTCATTCTCTCTATCGTTCACTTCACTTCGTTATTCTTCACTTTCAACATTCCTTTTTCTTTATTGTTCGTTCTCTTCGTTGTTTATATCTTCCATTCACTACCTCTCAACCTTTCTTATAGGCTACATGTCCTTAGCATATCCCCCAAAATCATCGCTGTATTGTCCATCAGTATACCATAGACCGCCGTACTTATCCATACATTAATCCCCCTTCAATAAGATCATTGGCGTTTTATTCAGACATCAGACGAGTTTATTCAGCTTAGGATGAATCTCTAGCTTAATATGGAATATAGTACCTTCTTAATTTTACAACACTTATCGTCTCCATCCTTCCTTCCCTGTTTATTCCCTTCCTCTACTTCCTCTCCCTTCCTTCTTTTCCCTCCCATCTCATCCAATTTGCGATTCTCTTGTCCCCTTCTCACTTATTATTAGCCCCTTCTCCTGTGTTTATATTGCTGTCCTCTCCCCTCCCCTTCTTCCCCTCTTTGTTCTTTCTATTCCCTCTCTCTCTCCCTCTCTTCGCCCTTCTATACTTCCTCTTGGAGATACTATAGTAACAGAGATCGGCCAACCTCCGCCATATTGGTGCCACTGGAATCATTAGCCTCTATTTACATTCAAATATACCTATACCCATAATATCCCTTTCAGTACCGGTGCCATCCTTTAAACTTTACTCTGTCTACTACTAGACGATTTTATTCAATTTAAAAAGGGCCTACAGCAATTAAACAGGCTTCGAACTATCTCGCATAACCCTTTTTACTACCACAGATTCTTCTTAAACTGCACAAAAAAAAACAGTATTTGTTTTTGTTTTTTCTATGTGATTGAGGGAGGCAAAAGGCATTACTGCCTATAGCGAGTGCCTCCCCCATAGTTGAAAGAGTGACAGGGCCAAAATCAAGGGTATATAAGTATATACTTTATAAGTATATACTTATAAAGTTAAAATAAAATCAATAAGACGTCGCCGGTACAGTAGAGGTTAAACCATTTAGCAATACCGATACCGGGCATAGGCTACAGTTAGATATTGGATTTAAATTCTACATGATCATAAATAAAATACCCCCCCCCCCCTGTCTACAACACCATAATGTCACCCAATGAAGAAGATGGACCGCTCTCTCTGTATCCAGGCTCTCTCCACTTCCCCTCATAGCGGCCTTCCCCTCATTTCTGTCATTCCTTTTCATATGCCGGGTTCATTTAATTACGTCCACCCCTGATTACCCGTGCTCGCCTTCCCTGTCATCTTCGCTCACATCTGGCTCGTGTTTTCCTAATTTTAGACGGCTGGAACATTGTCTTTTGGCCGTTCTTCTGTCGTGTGTTTTATACGTACCGGTACTCTGTTGTTGGTTGTTGGTTTCTTGCTCTCGGTTGTCGTCATTTTAGATGGTTGTATTAATGTAACTTTCTTTTCTGCCTTTTTTTCGTTTTTTGTATCTACGCTTATCTTCTTTCTCTGATTTTTGATAGCAGTCGAATGATGAAAAATATATGTTATGGCTAGCGTATTTATTGCGTTTTTTTATTTTAGTTATGATTACGAACCTAGTGACAGGAGTAAGAGCAATGTTCGGTATTTGGTAAAGTTTTAAACAGCTACCAGTATACTTTTAAATATTATTGGACATACAATGCGCAGACTATGGAATGTAATCTTAATTGTAGGTTAAGCCTATCCTGAATATGGAATATACAACTAAATATTAAAGCGACTTGTAAAAAACAAGTTCCCTCTGTAGATCAAATGGGTTATGATTGGAAGAGTGTGTCACCTAATATGGTGAATCATTAAATGAGACAAAAAGACCTATGCAAGGAAACTAATTCGCTTTACATAGAATACATTACTATATTACTTAGATAAGGAACCCTGATAATTTGTCTCGCTGACTAATTCCAGTTATTCACCTCCCAACTAACTTCCGCTGAACTTGAGAAGTCTGTGAATAATGTCAAAATTGAAATTAATCAAGATTTTCATAAGTTAGGAAGGTAATTTTCTGAAAGGTGGACTAAATGTAAACATTTATTTATAATAAGTAAATCAAATTATCGCTGCCTAATGTTAAGGCATGGACGGATTAATTATAGCTTTTCTGCTATACCTGTGGAGGAAATAGAAACTTTTAACTACTACTACCGTCATGATAAAACAATAAATTAATATCAATTGTAGTAGTAGAAGTTAATAGTAAATGAAACGGTCGTTCGAGTTGGTCTACGCAGTAGAATGCATTGCTAAAGCATGTGAAGTACTCCGGAATAATAATCATTCATACCAGCAACTAATTTTGAAAGTGAAAACATTTATCAGTATTATTCTGATAAGTTTGCATGAAAAGGAAAATTAGGCCTATATGGGTTATGAGATACGTGTTTATGTTTTATTTGATTTTATTTGTTTGTTTTTTATGATCAATAACAATCATTTGAATGAGCTATACAATATCTTACCTTAGAGGTGTTTGGAATGGGTATTGACCTCCCCCCACCCCCCCTCCCTAGATTCGATGTTACATAAAAATATACTAATAAATCTATGGATTAAGCTGCAGGTCACATACATTTGAAAACACTCCAACACAAAAGCTATTGCGTTAGAATGTGTAAATATTATAGAGTTTGCTGGAAGATAAACCCAATTGAGAAAAAGTAAACACATGCACAAACACACACGACATATAAAACAACCCCAAACCCACGACCATAACTTACAACTACCGTACAGTACCTCCCCGACAACCTCTACAGCTGTGCTAAAACTTGTCGCTAATTCTCACCGTCCTCTCTATTTTCGCTGTTCCCTCCCCAGGTATCAATTACACCTTCCCAATCTCCCTCATTACTTGTCATTACGGCTCTATTAGCGCAGATTAGTTGCCGGATTATTTGTTTTTTACTTCTCTCTTTCCCCCTCTCGTTCCCTGCGTTTATCAGTTTCGCCCATCGCCCCTGTCTTTCATTGGTTTCCTGTTCGGTTTCCAGGGTTGCTTTGAGGTTGCTTCGCCCACGTGTCATTTCGTTCACTCTTGCGATGCTTTACCCACAATTTGGTTAGGCTAGGATAGGCCAGGTTAGGTTAGGCTAGGTTGGATTATATTTGATTTATTTTCCACACTGGCTATGGTTATTAACCCTCTCCGACATATGACGCGATTTTGAGCCTTTAGGGATACTTTAAAGCCTTCGTTACCATCAGGGGTATTTAGAAACCTTTAGTTTAGTTACTTCAACCTCTGCAGTTGTATTTGAGTTAGCTGTGGGCAGAAAACTAATTTTGGAGAGGTAATTATAAGAGTGAGAACTCTATTTCTCATTGCTAATCTGGCAACCTCTGCGTCATATGTGCGTGAAAGGGTTAAGGTGACGAATACCAGGATTTCACACTAGTTACAGCACTCAGAAGTCAATACCATCACTTTATAGGTTGTGATAAATCTCTTAATCGACTGGGAGGACTAAGACTAGAACAGAGTAAACGATTACAGTTTATAAGGTTATATTTACTAAAATTACTAGGTTTGAAGATAGTGAGCAAGCAGGTATATATTGACTTAATGATATACTGGATTGTATGGGTGATTACATACAAAGATTACATAGCCTACAAGGTCAAATGGCAATGAATCAGTTCTTAACACCTATGCAAATACACAAATAGTAGAACCTGTAGAGGATAATACTAACTTATGTGTGTGTGTGTGGATGGGGTGGGGGGGGGGGGGAATGTTATAAGTATAAGCTGAACTTTGTATGGTGTTGTACAAAGGCTTCAAACGGTAATCATATATACTTATAACATACATACCATACATACATATATACACACACACCATATATATATATATACGGTATATATATACCGGGTATATATATATATATATATATATATATATATATATATATATATATATATATATATATATATATATATATATATATATATATATATATATATGTATATGTGTGTGTGTGTGTGTGTGTATGTACCGGTATATATTATATATGTATTCACATATTTATTTATTTATGCTAGGATGCGACACATGATAGGACGTAGCCTACTACCATACCCACTAAATATGTCCACCTTGGCTGGGATCGAACTCAGGTAGGACTACTCACTTTACCTCAAATATATTATACTCGATTAATATTACACGATAACCTCCTCTTGTCGGTGCCGACTCATTCACTCAATTGACCGATTATATGACTCACTCATACAGTCAGTATTTTCACCAGTTCACTCTTTTCATACTATTCACATTCACTCTTTTCACTTTATCTTCATATACTCTTTACAATTGACAATACTAATTATTTTCACATTATTTTCGCTCTATGCCTAATCATATTCTCATTCTCTCTCATTCTCTCTCTCTCAGCCAGCACGCCAGGTCTCAAGAATGTCATTAGCAGCAAGGCCACCCCGACAACGTATTACCGCCAAATCAGTGTTGACAAGAGAAATGTGATCCCAAGGACGCGTCAGCATGGAGGGGACGAGGACAAGCAATAGCACACGCGCGCGCGCACACACACACACACACACACACACACACACACACACAGCACGTGTATTTATACTAATATCCAGAACTCAAACACGCGCAAATGCTGTGATTACACTGTATAAGCAAATAATAGAAAAAAAGACCTCCACACAGGTACACAAAGACCTCCACACACACACACACACACACAGGTACACAAAGACCTCCCCCCCCCCCACACACACACACACACACGTACACAAAGCAAACAGCAACATATACATTTTCAGAGAGACCACCAGATGCACATACACCAGCACAAAGAACGAGTAGCCTACACACATTGATACCTACATGCACCAGGACACCCACACGTCACACACTTAGGCCTACATACGGGCAACTACAGTACACACCTACACACATTGATACCTACATGCACCAGGACACCCACACGTCACACACTTAGGCCTACATACGGGCAACTACAGTACACACCTACACATTGATACCTACATGCACCAGGAGCCACACGTCACACACTTAGGCCTACATACTGGGCAACTACAGTACACACCTACACACATTGATACCTACATGCACCAGGACACCCATATCGTCCTTACACACTTAGGCCTACATACGGGCAACTACAGTACACACCTACACACATTGATACCTACATGCACCAGGACACCCACACGTCACACACTTAGGCCTACATACGGGCAACTACAGTACACACCTACACACACATTGATACCTACATGCACCAGGACACCCACACGTCACACACTTAGGCCTACATACGGGCAACTACAGTACACACCTACACACATTGATACCTACATGCACCAGGACACCCACACGTCACACACTTAGGCCTACATACGGGCAACTACAGTACACACCTACACACATTGATACCTACATGCACACCCACACGTCACACACTTAGGCCTACATACGGGCAACTACAGTACACACCTACACACATTGATACCTACATGCACCAGGACACCCACACGTCACACACTTAGGCCTACATACGGGCAACTACAGTACACACCTACACACATTGATACCAACATGCACCAGGACACCCACACGTCACACACTTAGGCTTACATACGGGCAACTACAGTACACACCTACACACATTGATACCTACATGCACCAGGACACCCACACGTCACACACTTAGGCACATACGGGCAACTACAGTACACACCTACACACGCTCAACTTGAAGGCGTACTGAATAATTGTCAGCGAGTGTACATAAAACAATTATACAAATACGTAGAATTATCATACCAATACACATTAAAGTAAATTTATAGATAGACAGCCATTAATCCATAAGACTTTACATAAGCGCTGCAATATCACGTAGGCTACCAGTACTGTAGACAATACACGAACGCAGTAGGGACGCGCTCACTGCCAGATAGTTTTTTTCCGAATCGTATCATTCATAGCTAGAAAAGGAACACCGCAACCTTCCATATTTCTCGAAAAGATCCATCAGGAACATTCAAAATTCGAATTTAAAATTATAAACTAGGATATGTTAGTCCCGATGGGCAAAATGTAAGTTTGCATTGTTTAATCAGTACCTGTGCCTCGTTGCAAGCCATTGATCACATGATTCCCACAAAAAGTTCACAACTGTTGTCTTCCCTATTAGAGAGAGACAAAGACACAGGAATACAATATTATCCTAGCCTACATACAAACAAGTTCACATGATAAACGTGCGCGCGCTCACACAGGGGGAGGGAGAGAGAGAGAGAGAGAGAGAGAGAGAGAGAGAGAGAGAGTGAGAGAGAGAGAGAGAGAGAGAGAGAGATGAGAGTGGGAGAGAGAGAGAGGAGGAGAGAGAGAGAGAGAGAGAGAGAGAGAGAGAGAGAGAGAGAGAGAGAGAGAGAGAGAGAGAGAGAGAGAGAGAGAGAGAGAGAGAGAGAGAGAATTTAACTATTAGGCTACATGTTAACTCATACCGTGAATAAACAGTTCATGCGTAGCTCTATCCAAATTCACACTAATTGGCGTATACAAGGCACGGTATATATCAATTCACACTAATTGGCGTATACAAGGCACGGTATATATCAATTAATATCTCCACGCCAAATGAATAACCAAAATATAAAAGTACCTCCCCAGTAGTGAAATTGGTAGGTTATATATATATACAGTATATATATATATATATTATTATGCATATAACAAAGTACATAGCAAATACATCATGACCATGCAATGTGATCTCTGAACACAAGCTGTACAATAAGTGTTTAGTACCGGTATGGTAACCTTTAATGTCAAATAAATGTATCTCCCGAACTGAAGAAATGGCCTGTTCCAAATAGGTAGGCCAGAAATCGTGAACTCTAACCTCTGTAACTCAGAAAGGGCTTGTACAAATGAGCTGCAAATTTCAGTGGGATACCGCCGTATAATATTTAGGCTATAGCTAATTAGAGGATTATGTGGAGCTTAGGGCCTACTAATCACAAAGCTAATCATGATAATAATTACGCTGATTTTCCGAAGTTATTCCTAAGCTGAATACAACGTTGGTTTGTTTGATTTCAGTTGACGGCCAATTGACCAATTACGAGTTTAAAATTGTAAGGAAGTTGGAGCTGTAGATCTCTTCAGCCGAATTATTGGCTAAAATACGGTTGAAAGGCATTTATGAACATGAAATCCTACTTCCCATCCATCAGATACCTACCGTACATAAGTAGTGCATTAGTGTATAATATCGATGTTTACAGTTCAACTTCCCCATAGCCTGAAACTCGCAAGTGGTCTTACTCAGCTACTATGAAGAATGTGTTGTGAAATATATAATTGTTCATAATATAGATTTGGCATTAATATGACTTAAATAATTATTAATTTTATATTTGTCCATTAAGAATTGAGAAATCAACTGGTAAGTGATTATATTTACCGTCTGCCAAGTAGCCAGACTAGAATGTTAAATAAAATTACACAACCGTAATGAAAGGGTTAACAGAAAAAGTGTAAACATTGAGATGTGGCCTATTCCATGATGATATTATTTTAGAAAGACCTCTTCGCTAGCTAGCTAAATCAATCTATTTATCTCTTCTTACCACCGGTTGTAGGCCTATTCTATAATGTAGGTTATGCAGTAGGCCTAGAGCCGTATGCACATATCCTATATTTATTCTCTCCCTGCCTTCCTTTCCATTACCCTCTCCCACATGCCCCCACCCACCCACCCATTCCTCTTACTCTGTACTTCCTCACTCTCCCTTCCTCTTCCTTCTCCCTCTCTCTCGCTTCCCCCCACCATCGCCCCATTCTCATAGCTTCTCCCTCTCACCCCCCCCCCCTCACATCTTTCCCCTTCGTCATATTCATGTGCCTCAGTTCCTCCTTCTCCATCTCACTATCCTCCTCCTACCTCTCACTAGCCCCCCCCCCCCAACCTTACTCTCGCTGTCCCCTAAACCTTCTACTTCTGTCTTCTCTCTCCCTCCCTCCCTCTTCTGGAGAAAGTAGACTAACTCCTAGCTCTCTTCCCCTCCATCTCTCTCCCTCTTCTTTTATCATTCATCCCTCTCCCTCCTCTCCTCCCTCCCCTTTCCTTTTTCTCTCACCCCCTCCTCCTCCTCCTTGCCGGTAGCCTCCTTTGTTACCCTAATAAGATGAAGATCCGTTCATTTACATATGAAAGGGTGGCTGGGGCTTCCTATTTCACAATGTGTTGCGCGGCGCAGTTGACCGGGAGACAGAGGGTGCTTTGTTGCCAACTCCTTTAAAGGGAGAATCGAACACCCCATCCACCGGCTTTCCTTCAGGGACTTATAGTTTAGATCACGGTGGATCTGGCTTTGGACGACGATCTCTCTCGTCGGTCAGATTTGGGAGGAAACCTTTCACCCTTATCGCTCAGGATCCGCCGAGATTCTTGCATATTTTGCCGAATTATGCGACCTAACGAGCCGTGAGCGAAAAAAGCCGAAACTCGCGGCGGGCTATAAAGATTAAGAAAAACCCACACAGCTAAGTGAAAAAGGGACTAAACATTGTGGACACTCGGGGCGCCGCTCAACCTGCACCAAATCAGCTGGCGGGAGACGTGCCCTGTAATCTTCTAATTAAATGTATGAATATAACTTCATTGATGGCAGTGTTCTGGCTTGCTCTACCCGGCCCACATTGCACTTGCAGATTTGCTCGGCTCTTTTGATGTGGGCCGCCGCCGTGGAGTGCTGTGGTTAGGTGGTGGCTGTTGTTGTTGATGTTGTCTCCCCCCCCCCCCCTCTTCTCTCTCTCTCTCTCTCTCTCTCTCAATTCTAACCTGTCGGAGACCCCATCACCTGCAGCCTTAAAACCCGATCGCTTTAAACTATACTATATAAGACCTCGACCACCCGTACCTCTATCTACTGCTGCCTAAGACCCCACTATTAAAGACCACACTAAGACCCCAAAACCTAATACCCTAACCATATATGACCCCACCACCTATGACTCCACTATTAAAGACCCCACTAGTAAAGACCTCACCACCTATAATCCCACTTCTTAAAATACCATTACCTAAGACCCCACTAGTAATGACCCCACCACTTAATACCCCAAACACTAAAGACTCCACCACCTAAGACCTCACCACCTATGATCCCACTTCTTAAAATACCATTACCTAAGACCTCACCACTTACGACCCCACTACCTAAGACCCCACCACCAATGACTTCACCACCTATTACCCCACTACCCAAGACCCTACCAATTAAAACCCCATTATCTATGGGCTCACCAATGAAGACCCCACTTCCAATTACACAACTACCTATGGCCCTACCAATTAAGACCCCACCACCTATAATTCCATCACACTAACCATGACCCCTTACCTAAGACCCCATCACTTTTTGTTCTATGTGAATGAGGGAGACAAAAGGCATAACTGCCTGCAGCGAGTGCCTCCCCCAGAGTTGAAAGAGTGACAGGGCCAAAATCAAGGGACGTTCGAGCTAAAATGCCTGGACACACGGAGTTTGAAGCAATTTAAGTCATAGGAAGAGGGAAAAACTGATTCAAGGAGAGAGTTCCAGAGCTAAGCAGTTGCATAGAAGAAAGTCTGAGAATAGCGTTTCACCTAAGGCCCCACCATATATGACCCTACCAAGTTAGACCCCACTATCAAAGACCTAACCTAAAGCAAGATCTAAAAATACACCTCATTATAGCCTACGAACCACATAGGCTACATAGGCTTGCAAATACATGCTTTGTTCATACATGTTAGCTGTGGACATGTTTTTGTTTTTTGTTTTTTTTTCTATAAAGATAACCAAAATAGAAAATATGGAGTTACTACGGTTCCTGGACAACTCAACCACTTAAACAAATAGCTCTCAACCAAATCTGCCAGGACAAAATAAACCAGAGCAAATTTAAACTCCTACCGTACATAACAAAACTGGTAGAGAGATACAGGTTGATATGGATTACTTTTATATTTAACCGTTCACCAGTTAGGCCACGACTTTTGAGCATGGCTGTACCGACATGTCAAAACACATTCCTCTTAATGGGATCGGCCGGGACTTATTAACAAACAGAGCCTGTTATTACGCAGACCTTTTTGGGAAATACCGCCTGGGGGGAGAGAGAGAGAGAGAGAGAGAGAGAGAGAGAGAGAGAGAGAGAGAGAGAGAGAGAGAGAGAGAGAGGAGAGAGAGGAGAGAGAGAGAGAGAGAGAGAGAGAGAGAGAGAGAGGATAGAGAGAGAAGAGAGAGAGAGGAGAGAGAGGGAGAGAGAGAAGAGAGAGAGAGAGGAGAGAGAGAGAGAGAGAGGAGAGAGCGAGAGAGAGAGAGAGAGAGAGAGAGAGAGAGAGAGAGAGAGAGAGAGAGAGAGAGAGAGAGAGAGAGAGAGAGCGAGAGAGAGAGAGAGAGCTTGTGTGGGGGTGAGTGAATGCGTATGTTTGGCACCTAGTTTATGTATGTATGAGTTTATGTTTTTACCGTGTGTGTGTGTGTGTGTGTGTGTAGAAAAGAAACCATTTACATATATAAACATGAATGATGGAGTGAAGGGGAAGGCCAAGAGGAAAAGGGTGGAAGTGAAGGCGAACAATTAATTTATTCAACGATCGGCGACCAGCACCGCAATTACGAACAACTTTAAAAAAATACAAAATTAAAGTAACCACACGATGGAAAACAAACTAAAACAAAAAATAAAGTATAAACTATCTAGGCTATATGCATACAAAATGTTAACACATCGTAAAACAAATACGGTAACAAAGTATAGCCTATACGGTAATTTTGGTTTGTTTGTTTTTGTTTTTTTAGCCGACGTTAAATTGCAATGTCCCCATCTTGATTAAGCTACCCACTACCCAGCTATTACCAACATAATGTAGCGAAATCTTTATGTTGTCATTTATGAACACTTTGCATCAGAGACACATTAGTTTCCTATTTTCACATTATGTATTTAATTAAGAATAGAAGATATGTTCACCTTGGGCATCACAACTTCACCTTTTCGGCATAGTAGGCTCACTCACTCACTCACTCACTCACACACACACGCATGTGAGGCTGGTGATGTTGGTGACGAATACCATGTATACTGCATATTGTTTATATGTCAATATGGTGATAATGCTAGTTTGAGAAATCAATATATTCCAAGTTACTTTATACGTAGACCAACTCATTTCAAGTACAAGTTGTTGATGCAAACAAATAATGTTAATGTGCTGAATAAGTTAGCAAATTTTTTTAGAGTTGTGTTTGGTATTTTTAGATAAAATTAGTATAATTACTTTGTATTAAGTATTGAGGAGCTGTGCTCCATACTTTTGTTTTAAAAGTCTGAGCCAAATAAATATATTCTATTCTATTATATTCACAAGTAGAAACAAAAATAAAGAGCGAGAGGGGCACTAAGCATGATGTCAGTGTCGGCGCGGCGATGGTGGTACAGAGGAAGAGAGAGGGGTGGAAGACAACAGCATTATCATATCAAAGGATCCCTCCAATACACCCTAAATATGACCACCGGGACCCCTCAAATAAAGACCACCCCGTTGACCCTCCCACCAACATCATCATATCTCGCTCATATGGGCTTGGTTGTGGAATAGGGTTAAAACAGATCCTAGTTTCCACTATTTGGGAATAAGTTTTACTTCAGTAACATTAGTTTTGAAACTAACGTACCGGTACCGTACAGTATTATTAGGTTATTTTTTTTTTTTTTTTCGATGTGATTGAGGGAGGCAAAAGGCATAACTGCCTATAGCGAGTGCCTCCCCCATAGTTGAAAGAGTGACAGGGCCAAAATCAAGGGACGTTCGAGCCAAAATGCCTGGACACACGGAGTTTGAAGCAATTTAAGTCATAGGAGGCGGGAAAAACTTATTCTGGGAGAGAGTTCCAGAGCTCAGCTGTTGAGTAGAAGAAAGTTTGAGAGTAACGTTTCACTCTTGGGTTGGAGAGTTGCACAGAGTAGGGGTGGGATTGAGTTGCAAGACGGGTACCACGTGCCCTACGTAAAGGAGGTGGTATGCACTGGGATAGCTCTGAGGAACACTGATTATTATAGTAGCGATAGAATAGCGAGAGAGATGCAACATTGCGGCGGAGAGAGAGAGAGATTGCAGAGTTGGTGAGTGGACGGGAGTTAATGATACGAAAGGCCTTCCTTTCAACCTTGTCTAGGAGAGCGGTGTGAGAGGAACCTCCCCACACATGTGAACAATACTCAATACAAGGGCGCACTATGCCCCTGTACAGAGCAAGAAGCTGTGCAGGGGAAAAGAATCCCCTAAGGCGGTTGAGCACACCCAGCTTCTGGGAGGCTGCCTTAGCAAGACTGGTAATATGGTCCTTCCAAATGAGAGCAGAAGAAAAAGAGACACCAAGAATATTGAGAGAAGATGAAGGGTTGATTTTTGTATTGTTGAAGAATAAGGGATAGTCCGCTGGGAGAACCTGACGGGTAGATAGATGGAGAAATTGGGTACACACTAATTATTATTCATACTTTTCAATATTTGGAAAAACAAATATACCATGTCATTAATAAACGAAAAATAATATACCTGTACGGGATTCAAAGACACAACATTTATTAGGAACGGATAGTAAATCTTTGAACACTTATACGTAGGCTGCGGATTGTCAGCAAACAATCATCCATAAAATCTAAAATTTTGTTTCCATTATAAGTTATGGAACAATATATTCACACACACAAAGACAACATATGAAGGAAGAGAAGAGAGAGTGTGGAGGAAGGGGAAAGGGAATATAAAGGAGTTAGTGTGGAGGAAGGGGGAAGGGAGTGTGGAGGAAGGGGGAAGGGAGTGTGGAGAAAGGGGAAATGGAATGTGAAGGGAAGATTTAGTGTGGATTAGTTAGTTAAAATAGGACTTCACAGGCCATCAACCCTTCTGGGGTGGATTAATTAGCCTGCACATTATAAATCAAGACTAAAGTTGGAACTGGAGCCCCTTTTCGGGAACCCCAGTCCCCAGTCCCTTTCTTAGTTTACATTTACGTGGGCGTTTCCGCACCCTCCTCAGCTCCCCGCCATGGAGTGGCTTCGGTCACCCAGGCTTTATTGTGGTCGGCAGGGAGGGTTCTGTGGGGGGCGCTCGGTTATGGCCTTGGCCTTGCTCAGAGCCTTGGGGCTGTTCGGCCAGGCAGCTTGGGGAAAAACAACAACAACAACATTTACGTGGTGGGACCCGCAGAGGGCCGCTCTCGGGCGGCATGATATGCGGGGGTTGTGCAAGGGGACAGGATCAGAAGGATCAGGATTTTTTTTTTGTTTTTCATTGAAGGATCAGGGTTATTTTTGGAGAAGGATCAGGATTTTTTTTTTTTTTTTTTTTTTTTTTTTTTTTTTTTTTTAGGCCTATTGAAGGATCAGGGTTCTTTTTCTTCTATGTGAGTGAGGGAGACAAAAGGCAGAACTGCCTGTAGCGAGTGCCTCCCCCAGAATTGAAAGAGTGACAGGGCCAAAGTCAAGGGACGTTAGAGCCAAAATGCCTGGACAGAGTTTGAAGCAATTTTAGAAAACCAGAGCCAAGTTTTGGCAAAAGTTGGCTCGTATTTTGCGAGTTTTAAAAGTGGGAAAATAGAGTAACCTAATTTCGAAATTTGGGTCAGGTTTTCCAAATTGAAAACTCATAAAACCTGATTTATCAAAAACTTAGCGGTTTTGAAAATCATAAATACCCAGTAACCTACAGTAGACCTAGTACGGTACATTGGATACAAGACTAACCCTCACCTAAAACCTACGTGTCCATAGTACCTAGTACCGGTACGTGGGATACAAGACTAACCCTTACCTACCAGGGAATAAATGTTCATAGTACTTTGTTAATTCCATACCTAGCGGTACCACCTGATCCCTTGTCATTAACCTAACCAAAGAACCTCACCTAGACTCAGTACGTGGGATACAAAGCTAGCTCTCACCTAACACCTAGTATACCGGTATGTCCCTAGTACCCAGTACGTAGGATACAAAACTAACCCTCACCTAACACCTAGTATATGTCCCTAGTAACCAGTACGTGGGATACAAAACTATCCCTCACCTAACACCTAGTATATGTCCCTAGTATGTGGGATACAAAACTAACCCTCATCTAACACCTAGTATATGTCCCTAGTAATAATAATAATAAAGTAGACGTGCCGTTTTACCCAAAATCAAAACGGCATACCCAACTCTGCGATGGGTTACCATCATCACTACTAATACCATCATTAATCACAATCATCACTACAACTGCCACAATCATCATGACTACTGTCATCATCACCATTACTATGATCATCATCACTACTACAATTACAATCATCACTACTAGTCACCATTGTCACTACCATCTTAATCACTACTATTACTATCATCATTGATACTACAACTATCAACCATCATTACTACTATCATCACCACCATCTTACAATCATCATTACTACTGTTAACATCATCACTACTACTATAACCATCATCATTACTACTGTCACAAGTATTACCATCATGTATCCTATCACCATCATCACTACTACTGCCATCATCACCATTACTATGATCTTCATCATCACTACAACTTTCACCATCATCATTACTACTCACCATCATCACTAATACTCACACCATCGTCACTACCATCATCACTACTGTCATCATTATTACTACAACTATCATCATTACTTGTCACCATCATCACTACTATTATGACCATCATCACTACTACTAGTACTGTCACCATCATATCTACTACTGTCACCATCATATCTACTACTGTCACCATCATATCTACTACTGTCATCATCAATACAACTACAACCATCATCACTACTATCACCATCAATCCCACTATTACTACCATCACTTCTAATGCCAACTAAACTAACTTAACCTAGCAAATGCGGAGCGAGATGTTTTCGCCCCCAGAATGGCATCATTGCTGGGGGGGGGGGGGGGGTAAACCATATTTTGGACATAAAATCGTAACTATTGCATAAATTCAAAAAAATCTTTTTTGACTGACGTTCGCATTCACGCAACAAATGTTCGTGTGAAATTTGGTGAAAATCCGTCCAACGGTCTAGGAGTAGTTTCGGGATAGACGGACGACGACGACAATTTTTTTGGGTGGTACCCACTATAGGGGGGGGGGGGGGGGGGGGGGGGGGGGCATACCAAATCTGCTTACGCAGAGTTGATAATGCTTTATTCCAGACTCACACAGTACAGAGGGGACCATACTGGGGTCCATATATATCTTACAGTAACATATAATATACATAATGTACATAGGCTACATCAAATAAAAAGAAATAAAATAATACCCAGCTTGCTAGCATGTAGTTCACAGCACTGCCTCAACCAAAAACAGTGGCTATCAAACTACTGAGTATTTTAATTACCAAAAACACTGTCCTAATTGAGTACAGTACCATGCCTCACATCATTTAGCTATCGGTACAGTATAGAAATACCGGTACTGCACTATGAGGTTCAGTACCGGTATGCTAATTCTGTACAGTATAGAAATACCGGTACTGCACTATGAGGTTCAGTACCGGTATACTAATTCTGTAGAGTATAATAATAATAATAATAGTTCTTAAAGCTAGCGCATGCTAAGCTAGCTAAGGATAGCTCAATAAGGCCGATTAGGCGTATTTCCATTGGGGTCCTGTACTACTACCCCACCCCTTTGCTCATGAGGGATGGTAACGACTCAGTGCTTGTGAAAAATCTTTAATGCGCCGAGCGTGGGCGCGAACCCGGGCCTTCTGGGTGGAAGTCCGAGACGCTAGTCACTACACCAAGCGAGCCGCTAGTAGTAGGCTACAGTACCCAGTATGTGGGATACAAAACTATCCCTCATCTAACACCTAGTATACCGGTATTGTATGTCCCTAGTACCTCGGGAGACAAAAGAAAATGTTGAGTACATAAATCGGCGCTGTCTATAGGAGAGCATTGACAACCTAACCTTGTTACGAAAAAGACATTTTAGTACGGTACCGTACCGTACCACAATTTATTAGGTTTTGCCGAGGGTTAAAACATATTTTCATATGATCTTCAGAGCATATCGATTCCATATTTGTCTTCAAATATACCCGCCATAGCCGTTACTCACCAAAACAAAAGGGAAGGATGTAGTATCCGGGCATACGGTTGTCTTGTTTATATGGTCGTGCGCTCGCAGTTAAGTTCCCGACTATTTTGACTTCTATTTTTTCTGTTATTTTCCCCCTGTTGGCAATATATATATGATGAAGTCGTGCGCTCGCAGTTAAGTTCCCGACTATTTTGACTTCTATTTTTTCTGTTATTTTCCCCCTGTTGGCAATATATATATGATGAAGACATTAGGTCATGGGGGGATGAGGGGGGTCAAAGCCCCCTCAATGTATTATTATATCCCACGGCAGTCAAAATACAGGAACATGATTGCGAGCGTGCGAGTAGTGTAAACAAGACGGCGGTACGCCCGAATACAACATCCTTACCAAAACAAAGGGCAAGATTTTACGGTGTGATAGCCGCGAGACCCATCAATATTTGTGTGACCTACGTAATTGTCATATCACATAATACATCAATTGGTATACTGTATACAGTATGTCTGTACTGTCGGAAATGTATATTATAAGGGAGTTTTTGCCCTCTTAGTGTTAAAATATGAGAATGCCAATAAGTCCTGAGGGGGGTGAGGGGAGGCTTGCCCACCCTCAAGGTCTCAACTAATTCTGTATCCCATGGCAAACGGTTTTTGCCAAACAGAGCTTATTTTTTCCTTTTATCTTTAACCCTCCATTTTCCCTGATCTTCATAGCCCTACCCCCTAGGGGGGTGAGGGGTCGTGTTTAGCCTATAGATTGTTGAATATAGGGTAAATACTGTACTCATTTCGGCAAGAATGTTAAGTGCGGGCGTACCGCCAGCCTTGTTTACACTATTCGTAGTGGCGTCGGACCTTTGCCATCATGTTCCAGTCTATTTTGACTGCCTTTGCATACAATATGTTGAGGGGGGCTTAGCCACTCTTCACCCCCCCATGACATATTGTCATCATCATATAATATTGCCAGCAGGGGGCAAATTACTGAAAAAAAATCGCCGTCAAAACAGACGCGAACTTAACCACGGTGATTGACAAATGTAAACATGACAGCGGCGGGGGAGGCGTCGGATCTTTGCAATCATGTTCCCGTCTATTTTGAATGCCATTGGATACAATAATATGTTGAGAGGGGGCTTTGCCCCCCTCACCATGGCATAGTGTCATCATATATATTGCCAGCAGGGGGCAAATAACCAAAAAAATCACCATAAAAATCGACGCAAAGTTAATCGCGGCAATCGCCATATGTAAACATGACGACAGTACGCCCGGAATCTACATCCATCCCCTCATTTCCTACAGTCCTTGCTGAAAAACACCAATGGGTACCGTATTCTAATTTTACACCGGGTCGAAGTTATGATCTATAATTTAAATAATGTACTGTACTTCATTGGCATTGGCATATATATATAGGGGTGGATGGGACTCGTTAGCCTTGGTCGGCAACTCATCTAGGGGAGACAACCTTATACAAATCCGGGTGGATGGGACTCATCAGCCTTGGTTGGCAACCTGTCTAGGGGAGTAAACCTGATACAAATCCGTACTGCTTACCTAAGGGTAAGGCAGGTTAGTGGATGGATTAGCCGAACACCATTGTAGAAAAATAGTGCTAACAAGATACACAGAGGGCCTCGGAGTTGGATGAATCCTAAATTGAGTGGGCAATCCTGTAAGTCCTTCACTAAACTGGCTCGGGTTGTCCCTCTCACAGGAAATAGGTCCGCTTGGGGGCATTCCGTGTATGGCCACCCTCGTAAGGGGAGTAAGGCGTCCGGCAATAGATAGATAGCTAGATAGATAGATATACTGTATGTCCAAACTCTCGGTGAATAATTATATGTTCCCTAAAAAAAAAAAAAAAAAAAAAAAATAGGTAAGGATGTAGTAACTGGGTGTACGGTCGTCATGTTTACATAGGTCGTAAACTTGCAGTTTAGTTTTTGTTTTAGTTTTGTTCTGTTATTAACCCCGTGCTGGCAATATATACCGGTATGATGTTGACAGTAAGTCATGGGGGGGGGGGGGGGGGGGGAGTGGGCCACGGCAGTCAAAACAGCCGGGAACATGCTCACGAGTGTGTGAATATTTTTTGTTGGTTTGGTGTCTTAACCTTCCAGCCCCGGCTATTGTATTCTATAATTTCCCCGAAACCCGGGGGTTTTGGCCGAAAAACGTCTATGCCTAGGCTACCGTATCTTTGTTATTTTGACTGCTTCCGCATTCACGCGCATCCTCACGCGTAGATGTGGTTCGTACCTGTAGAATGGCGTTGAGTAGAGCTCTCTAAGTCAACTGGTTCAGTTGTGATCACGATTTCCGTGGAGAGAACTTTGTGGCGATATCAGCCACTTTTCACTACTTAACAATAACACACACCCACACACGAACAAGCGACGCCTCTCCTTCTTGTGGTCGGAGATGCGCGGCGTCAGTCCAACCGGCTGTTGTTTACATGCGTCGGACGGACGCCTCGCACACCAAGCTTACAGGCTTTCAAGCTGCCGGTGCCTCAGAGCCCTACCGGGTTCCGCGGGCACATTTGTTATGGGTTTCTCAGAGCCCAACCGGGTCTGGTGGGTTAAGTTTTGTATCCCATGTACTAGGTACTAAAACACCTACTACCTGGTAGGTATGGGTTAGTATTGTGTCAAACGCCCTAGGTCTAGGTTAGGTTACTTGGTTATTTCACTTTTAAAAATCGTAAAAGCCGAGCCAACTTTCAAAATAAGGTTATGTTATTTTTTTACTCTGAAAAATCGAAAAACCCGAGCCAACTTTTGCCAAACTTTGGCTCAGGTTTTCCAAATTACGGGTTTTATGTGTTTCAAATTAATGAACTGTATCAAGTTCTCGTTTCAATACCTTGTTATCGCCTTTTAATGCCTTTAACCCCGCAATTTCCCTGATCTTTATAGCTCTCCCCACTGTCGGGGGTTATGTGCTAACATCGATCGATAATGGTGAAAATAGGATTTCCCGAGATTTCTAATTAATTACAAACACTATACAGTACTGTATATTGATGCAAATGAACAAAAAATTAATAAAATAACACTGGGAAAAATGTTGGTATAAAAATAAATATTATCTCGGCTATATTTACCGTACCTCTTCAGGCCACCATGCTGTACCCTTCACTCCCCTCCCTTTTCTCCTTACTCCACACACCTCCTCACTTGCTGCATATATCTCTTCCTTTGCTTACCTCCTCCATACCCTCCAGGTCAAACCTACCTAGTCGTGTTTCTACTGCTCCAAGTTTTTCAACTTAGGAAAACCCCCAAACGAAAAACCCAAGCCAAGTTTTGGAAAAAGTTGACTCAGACTAAGATTTTTCAGCTTCATAAAAGGCAGAAAGTGGCAAAAGATTTGCCTGGGATTTGGCTATGTTGAACAATCAAAACGGCAGAAAGTGCAAAACTATATAGTTAGCTCGGATATGGCAATTGTTCAGCTACATAAGGCGGAAAATTTAGAAAATGTGAGCCAACTGTTCGTTATTGAATCCAGGATGGGTTGTGGGGGGAAGCCCCCTGAATATCCACAATAAAATAGCTCCTGAATTAGTATCAACATGGCTGACACAATGGGGTGCCATCTGTGGGAAACGTTGGACAAACATCATTACAGGTTACATGTTACAGGTTCGTGTATCTCCCATACAGTAAACCCTCGCTATCTCGGACTAATTGGGGGATGGCCACTTCCGAAATGTACGATTTCCGGAGACGTCCGAATTACAGTACATAATTGCATAATTTGCATGTGAAATTTATCAATATACTGTATATGACAAATACAAACATTATTATGTTGTCAGGGACAGTAAAGTACCGGTACATAGCCTAGTACCGGTAATTAAAATTAACACAATACTTTAGTTACAAGGCACAGGCTTGAATTCGGAGATGGATGTAGATTCCGGGCGGGCATACCGTACGATCATCATGTTTACATAGGGCGATCGCCGAGGTTAACTTCGCGTCTATTTTGACGGCTACTTTTTTTCGGTTATTTGCTTCCTGCTGGCAATATATATGATGATGACAATATGTCATGGGGGAGGGGAGGGGGCAAAAACCCCCCTTCAACATATTATTGTATCCAATGGCATTCAAAATAGGCGGGAACATGATTGCAAGCGTCCGACGCCAACCCCGCCGTCATGTTTACATTTGTCGATCGCCGTGGTTAAGTTCGTGTCTTATGACGGCGATTTTTTTCGGTTATTTGCCCCCTGCTGGCAATATACAGTGTATGCTGATGACAATATGTCATGGGTAGGGGGCCGAGGGGGGGGTACCCCCGTAACCCCCCTCAACATATTATTGCATCCAAAGGCAGTCAAAATAGACGGGAACATGATGGCAAGCCTCCGACGCAGCTCCGCGTAATGTAAACAAGGCTGGCGGTACGCCCAAACTCTACAATCTACCCTGAATTAGTCCTAAAACCGCTTAAAACCGAGTGAGAGAACACTGTAAACCGGACACAAATCCCGTCCAACTCGGAAATTGCCGAGCTCTACAGGGACATGTCCGACATGAGATGCCATTCCGAGAAGTACGGGTTTCAGAGTAAAATGAGTCCGAGAAAACAGGGGTTTACTGCAATTGAATTTTTCAAGGGTTGACACTTATTTTAACATTGAGTATAGGTTATATGGCATACAAAATTAACTTTTAAAAATTTGTAAAAATTCTTGGGTTGGTATGAAAATGGTGGACATCTTGGATCAGCTGAGAACTAATATTTTTCACTTTTTTACCGTATTTTTAGTATATTGTCATATTCTATATCAATGCTAACCCTGCGGGGGTCTGGGGGCGGCAGCCCCCAGGTTAGGTTAGGTTGATAGGTTAGGGTAATGCCAAAATATGGTTTTAGGGGGCATGTTTTAATATTGCAAAATAATGGGTAAAAATGAATTTGCAAAAGGAAAAACACCTTAAAACACACTAATCAGTGAAGGAACTGATGAGAAAAAGGATTATAATACAAAAAACACACGTGACCGAAAATCCAATTTGACCAAATAAAAACATGGTAGGCTAGGCTAAATAGGCCTACGCTAAGGCCATGTAGCCAAGTCTTCCTGAACGGTACCGAAAAACGAAAGGGGAAGGAGTATGACTATGGAGGAATGAGGAGGGAGTGTGGAGGAAGGAGGGAGTGTGGAGGAAGGAGTAAGTTTATGTGGATGAAGAGTGTTGATAAAAAGCTGGGAGTATGGGGAAACTTCGGGAAGAGAACATAAAATTGCAAGTTTCACTCACCTCAAATAATCCAAGCTATCACTAGGCTAATAGCCTATTTCACATTTTCCTAATAGACTACCAAACGTGTTCTTTTCAAAGTGAACATGAAGTCTGTAGTGTCTAGTGGTCCAGTATCTTGTTGGTGGAATAATCGAGGACAATAATATCAGCAACATTTCACCCGTCTTACACTCACGTGACTCACAGATTCATCAAGGCAACAGAGGCTGAGGGCTTGTCTTCGGGATAGAACTTCGAACTGTTTTGGACTCTTAATTAAATTTACACTCGTGTGGTACTCTATTGCACTACGCTAAGCGTAATTTGAACTAACTATATTTTTAATTATGATATAGGTACTTATTATTTACAGCATTGGCTATATAAGTACAGTACAACATTTATCCCGTTATTAATATTGTACTTTACGAGTTAGTATTTCGATGACATGTGGTTCACTCACTTTCAAACCCATGGAGGTATAAAGTATACTATACCTCCATAAGCAAACCAACTTTAACCAAATCTACACAGTTGTTTTAGTTTTGTACCGTTATAATTATATATGTTCTTCATACCAAAGCATCGTTGATTGTAAATTAGTAGGTCTATTTATTCACACAATAGGCTACACGAGAGTACAATCGTGAATCCAAAAATGTAGGCTACACCCCTTAAACATCTTCGAACATACTTTAAACATCTGGTTACTGGTAGGTTATAATATAGCCTATATTATAGGCTAATATTACATTGCATTATCTTGTTTGGGTTCGATACAGATTCAAAAGGGAGAGTAGCTGTTAGTAGGCTACTCACGACCATGAGATAAGCCTATTATTATCTATCTTGTTCACGACTGTTGGCTACAGAAAATAGTAATACGGAAATATTTCCGCCTGGCTAATACCTATGAAAATTGAATTACCAGTAGCTTAATTATTCTATCTATCTATCTAGCTATTGCCTGACGCCGTGATCCCCTAAGGGGTGGGCACGAACGAAACGCCCCCAATCAGTCGACACCCCTCCTCCCAACCATCACTCGTATACGGTACTTCTTCACTCCATCCTTCCACCTCTCTCGGTTTACCTCTCCCTCTCTGTCCTTCAACCTCGCTCTTGTACACCCTCTCAAGTCATTCTCTCGCTTCCCATACGTTCCATATGGCCGAACCATCTCAAGGTGTTCCTTTTCACTTTCCAGCACATCTACATCCACACCACACCTCCCTCATACTTCCACATTCGTCAGTCTATCCCTCCATGTAACTCCGCACGCACTTCTCAAGTAACTAATTTCCACCCCTCTCACTCTTGGTTTGAGTCTCTTCACCAACATCCATGTTTCGCTCCCGTAAGTCAATGTCGGGATTACCACACTGTCATGGAAGGACTTCTTTACCTCCATGCTGACCACCCTATTTCTTGTTACTGCTTTCAGCATTCCTACAACCCTCTCCCACGCTTTTTCATCCATTCTACTATCTTTACTCAACACACTGCCCAAATACTTAAATGAGCCAACATTCTCCATAACCTGACCGTTCAAGCTTGATTATTAACCCTCTCACATCCTTATGACGCAGAGGTTGCCAGATTAGCAATAAGAAATAGATTACTCTCACTCTTATAATTACCTCTCCAAAATTAGTTTTCTGCCCACAGCTAACTCAAAGACAATTGCAGAGGTTGCAGAGGTTGAAGTAAATAAACTAAAGGTTTATAAATACCCCTGATGGTAACAAAGGCTTTAAAGTATCCCTAATAGGCTCAAAATTTGCATCAGGACGTGAGAGGGTTAAGATAGGCATTAATAGATGACACAATTATATACCTATATATATAAGGTATATATATATATATATATATATATATCAATTTAAATATAGGCTACATGCTCTGAAATGAATGGATGAAATGCATAATATACATTGAATTATTGATAACTGGTAAGAAGTAAGAATAGAACCGTACTATCTTCATTTGTTTTCTTCCAATCATTCTTCACACACACACATATATATATATACAGTAAACCCTCTCTGCGTCGGACCTCTCAATGTCAGAAACCCATACTTTCCGGATCGGCATCGGCCTGTCAGATAAATCCTCCCAGTTGCCGGACATTTCCGATATTGTTCCGACAGTCTCTAACAGTGTCGGAAGATGCTCTCAGTTTTCGGAAAAATAAGGGCAAATGTCCGTCATAACGGTCCAATATACGTCGCCTGATATCTCGTATGTTCCCGAGATGTGTCTGACAATCTCGAAAGTGTCGGATGATGCGCTCCCGTCCCCGGAAAATAAGAGTGAATGTCCGTCAAAACGGGGATACGTCATTTTGATTCCGGGACCCGGAGTCACCCGCTTGGACCGACACGCGTCAGTACGCACTAGAAGCTTTTGTGTTACATATCTACTCTGTGCATTTTCCCGTTTATCATGCCTCCCAAAGAAAAGCTTAAATGTAAGGTTACCTCGATATCACTTGAGATGGAGAAGGGGAGTGAGGTGGTCAAGGAGAGTGAGATGGAGAAGGGGAGTGAGGTGATGGACAGTGAGATGGAGAAGGGGAGTGAGGTGGTCAAGGAGAGTGAGGTGGAGAAGGACAGTGAATGGATCGGTTTTCAATGAAGGAGGAGTGTCTGTGTACAGTACATTACAGTGCAGCACTATAATGTATTGTACACATTGTACACAATATTTATTGTTCCAAATAAACTACTGTACTGTATGTGCTATTATATTAAAATATTAAAAATATATTGAAATCTAGGGTACGAACAGGATAGTCTCCGTTTTCTATGTTGATGTGGACTTCCCTCTTGAGGTCGCATATTTTCCGTAGTTTCCGTTTTTATGGTTGCATCAGATTTTTCCTCTTTCAGGTCGGATTTTGTCTCTTTCAGATCGGACACAAGCCGGAGTTCGGACATCTCGAAAAATCGGACACTACGGACTGGGTATCCCCCCAATTAGTCCGAAATAACGAGGGTTTACTGTATATATATACATAAATATATATATATAATATATATATATATATATACTGTATATACTGTACTGTATAATTATATCAATATTTAAAACAAAAAAGACGAATCTATTGCTTCAAATTATCGCCCAATTAATTTGACATTAGTTAAAATTACAGGCCAATTATTAGAATACTTTATTGCACACAAAATCAGAGCGCATCTAGAACGTCACCAAATTAGCATGGGTTCATGAATTGGGTCGATCCTGTCTCACTTATTTATTGACCTTCTTTTCCCAAGTACCGGTATACGTAGCAGTAGGCCTAGAGAACGACAAAGAATACGATTTACGGTAATTTAATTTAATTTCAGTAAGGCATTAGATAAAGTCCCCTACGAAAGATTGCCGAGGAGAGTACTGTAGAAGCTTGTTGAATAGGGAGAACTCTATTGGCCTAAGTAATAAAAATTGGATTAGGTTATGGTTAATTGGTGGAAAGCAAAGAGTTAGCACAAATGGTTTACAATCAGACATGTGTGATGAAGAGTGGGAAGGATCTGTTTTAGGTCTTCTGCTGTTCGTTATTTTTTTATTTTTTTATTTTTAATATTACTGTAGTTTAACCAGACCACTGAGCTCTACAAAAGAACTCTCATAGGGCTGGCCCGAAGGATTCGATCAAGATATATAACTAAACGTGTCAAGATAGATAAGGAAGGGCAGTAGGGGAACAAATCGAAGAAGGTGAAGACACGTAGACATTTCTCGCCATTCACCAGTTCAGCCAGACCACATGAGCTCCACATCAGAGCTCTTATAGGGCAGGGCCGAAGAATGAGGCAAGAACTGCTACACCGCAACACCAACCAAGAAGTGATCAGGGCGAAGAAAGATCAAGTCGAAGGTAGAAAAAATCACATCGATAAGCAAAAAAATGCATTACCGAAGGGAATCAAGTCAGTTCGGCCACATAAGCAACCGAAGAGACAAACGGGTCAGGAGTCTGCTACCTAGCCAGGCCAGGGAGACATGAGATATAGGCTGCCCGAGGATAGCCGGATGGGACAGAATAAGAATAGAAGGGGAAAAACATAGAATGAGGAATGAAAAACTACTCAAAATTAGTCAAGCTGAGGACGAAAGCTCGAGGGAAGATAGGAAGGGTAAGTACCACAACCATCCCCCATCAAGCTCCAGTCGCCGGCCCCGAAGCCCCCCAACCGCGTCAAGGAGAGTAGTATCAGGGGGGTATTGATCAAGTATAACCACATTATTTCATGTCTGATACTTTATGAAAATTGTGACAAAACTTACTGTAGTCAATTGTACCCGACACTCTTCCGTGACTTTCAGTGTTTTACTTATCCCTAATCCTATCCTTTTGAGAGAGACAAAAATGGCATAAACATAATGAAAAATTTAAACATTCCCAGGGTTTGGGGGTTGTTGTTGTTGTTGTTGTTGTTGTTGTTCCCCAAGCTGCCTGGCCGAACAGCCCCAAAGCCCCGAGCAATTCCAAGGCCATAACCGAGCGCCCCCACAGGGTTTGGGGGTTAATCACTATACTGACTACATGTACCATTCAGTCAAAGCATGGCAGGGAGTGCTGTAGCCAAGGGAAAACTTATATTATATAATTAATATAGCTACCCTCAACTTTATGTTTATCACCAATCCTTTCATGTCATAATTTCTATAACGGTTACTTATTCTTCCATTCCCCTTTATCCTAAACTTCAAATTGTGTGTTCTTACAGTATATAAACTAGTCCTAATCCAACCATAAATCATCTGACCTAATAAAGGCCAAAAATGTTTGATTAGGTTGTTAGTTTATTTCAGTTGAGCACTATAGTTACAATGTACTGTACAGTATAGTTAAAATCTAGTATATGTGGTGCTTTTTAGTGGGAAATATAACTACTGTATAGCTAATCCTACGAGCTTGATGGTCCTTGCTCACCCAGTTGACAATGCTATAGCCTACTATACATGTATAATATTGTACTATATTGTGGTGGGCTGGATCTATCAGAGTGAGGGTTGGTGTCCTCTACTTCCCATAGCCAGTTCTGACTTTACCCTTTTCATCATTCTTATTTCTATCTTTTTTCCTGAGAGTGGTGAAGGCAGTGGGGCCATAATGGTGTGCCCCATGGTTCCCTAGTGTCTTACTCTCACAGCCCACTGGCACAAGTCGGCCTTTCTCTCTGGCGTAGGGATGCAGCGACCCCACCGCCCGCCACTTCTTTGGTGCAGTCAGCCTCTGTAGCAGTTACGGTGATTTCTTGTTACTGCCTTATTGTACCACGGTTAAGGCTGGTGCAGTGCAATTTCGCCAGGTGATAGTGCTTCAGGGGGACTTTGTTTAGTCTTGCTGAGACACTGTTAGCGCTATATTGTACCAACATCGGCCACTGTGATGACATGATGGGGCTGTGTTGTGGCAAGTCTTTATTGTACTGTACAGTACTACAGTAAAGAGTAAAACTACAGCAGGGAGGGTTCTATGGGGGTGCTCGGTTATGGCCTTGGCCTTGCTCGGGGCCTTGGGGCTGTTCGGCCAGGCAGCTTGAGGAACAACAACAACAACAGTAAAGAGACTAAAACCACGCTCACTGTGGATGAAGCTGTCTTTAAACTTGTATGACATACAACTAAACCCTGCAAGAAGAGTCTGTAGCAATTCCTTACATACTGGTACATACATACATACATTGTATGTATGTATGTAAGAAATTGCTACAGACTCTTCTTGCAGGTTTTAGTTGTTGATGGCACATAGACTGACAGTGTAATAGGTAGACACAGATATACAATGTGAAAAGCAAATGCAAACAAAAAGAACACATATGAATGCAATGAACAAGTCGAGATACATGATAATCAAGCAATACCTGGTCGAATACCAGATATACCATTTAATAAAATTACCAGGTATTTGATATCCAGCACAGCTGTTTGGTCAACCAGTACCCAGGTTTTTATAAATAACTTCCTTTAACGTGACGATAGTGCGTTGTTATATGTGCGATTAGTTTGCTTGGGAAACAGATTAACTTGCTCATGTAGTAATGTACACCCTATGTGGTGGATTGTGTTCTTTTATTTAATAATTTTCATTTTAGTAAGCGTTGTTTCCACATAGCGATTTTGATAATTTAATTTGACTTTATATTGTCCTTGTCCCAATTTTGGTTTGTTTACTTTGCAAGTTTTACATTTTAATAAGAGTAATATAACAAAATTCCAGATGACAAAGTACCAGAGAACTATTTCATTATACAGTAACCTACATACAGACAACTATTTAATGACCTTTTCCATTACACTTTACCGTAATAGCTTGGATAGCATATCCATTCGATAATTGGATTGTAGTACAATAAAGGCCTGCCATAACACTGCCCCACCAAGTCATCATTGCAGCTGATGCTGGCTGGTGCTTCAGCAAGATTCAAGTCTTCCCACAGCACCTACCTGCACCACACCAGCCTCAACAGTGCTTCCAAAAGACAGTGCCATAACAAAACTTAGCTATATTAGGAGACTCTTGGTTTTAACTTTCGCCATCCCCTCCCCCTTTAATCATTATGTACGACACACAGCAGGAAATATTGGGTACATTCTTTTCTTCCTCCATCATATGTGCAGTCCGCTTTACTCCCAGAGGGTGAAATATTTAAAGATATTCAATTATACAATCAGTAAAGTGGATAATTGATAATTGTCATAAATATTTATAATACATTCATACATATGCATAATTTACGCAAGTGCTGCCACTAAACCTACTAGTACCAAGGTAAGTATACAAAAGAAATATTTATATAAAATGTATTCCTTAAAAAATGAATACATGAATATAATGTACTGTACACTAGTTATCAAAAGCAAATAAAACCATCATATAAAAAATTCCTCTTAAAAATTACAACCAAATGCAAAGCAAATACAGTCATAATTTATATCCTGCAATGATGCTACTATAGTTAATTCACTATAATGCAGCAAGAAATCTTTATACCCAAGCTCTTACAACTCAAAAATGACTTGAACAATAGAGCAGAAATGTGTACAGTCTCCCTCAATATCCGATGCCCCAATTTACGATATTATAGGGTTTTAGGTGTTTGTGTTTGTGTTTTGGCTGGTCCGAGAACGCATCCCCATTTACCCCATTAAAATTTTAGGGTTGGCTATACAATTTTAGGGTTGGCTATACAATTTGTCTATAATAAAACCCTGGTCCAAGAACGCATCCCCATTTACCCCATTAATTTTAGGGTTTGATATACAATATTTCTATTTAAGATCTGGTTTTCAGGAACGTAACCCAATCGTAAATCGAGGGAGACATGTACCATTTGAGCAGAGACAACTTGGAAATAGGTGTGGAAATTTACAGTCCCTTTGCTCCAGCCCTCCAGGAGTTACAAAAGGCTAGTGGTCATGATTTCTTGCCTTGTTAAAGTGAATAGACTATAGCTTACCAGAAAAAACACACAAAGGAAACTTACTTCATAGTAGCTCCTACCCGAGATCTATTAGTCATAAAAATATATACTAAATTACAATTCTCGTACAGGTTATGAACTGCATATTCAAGACCCGGCAATAATATATTTGTACTTGAATGGATTAATGAGTGGTACCTTTCTTTAAGTAACAGTAGCGCATTTAAACCCTTGTGCAGTCATTTTGGACCAGCAAAAATATAATGAGATTCTTTATGTAGTCAACAGTTTTCATCTCATAAAATCTGGAGAAGGTATAGATCAAGAATAATTTTGCAAAGCACTCAAACTGTCTGAGTGTTCATACACTTTGCAGTAAAGCCTGCAGTATTTTTTTATTTATTTTTTAATCTAGGATAATATAACAACCTAACTTAATGTACCTAAACTAATCTCTCAAAACATCCTAACATCCTTTGGAAAGATTAGGTTAGGCTACTTTAAGTGTAACAATATTACTAAGTACTGTATACAGTATGGTGACTGCTCAAATAAAATTGTTAGTGTAATAAAAGTTCTAAAATATGTTTGATAAGCACTTCAGTACTTTATATATGTTTATGAATTTAATGAGAGTAGTGGCATACAAAAAAAAATAAAAAAAAATAAAGGAAAAGTGGGGATTGGGCCTGAGAAGGCCTATACAGATAGATAGATTTAAACCAATCACACCTGTGTAATCCCTTTAAAACGGTGACATCTAGTTCATGTTTTCTAGTTAACATTAGACTGGTTACTCAGTTTAGGAAGGACCTCTCTGAAATCAACCCTCAGAATCATACAGGTACAATTGCCAAGATATGAACCTGGGACAAGTACTGTGAATGAGTGACAGGATTTAATGCTCTCAATGTTTATATGAAGCTTGATGGTGAGTTGTTGTTGTTGTTGTTGTTTCCCAGACTGTCTGGCCGAGTAGTCCCGAGTCCGGTTGACCAAAGCTGCGCCAGATGCTCGGGCCCCTGAAGGGACCCGGGTGAGAGGAGATCTGTCTCTGAGAGGGCAGCGGGGAGGGGATCATCAGCCCATGGGCTTGCACACCCGGGCCAATGCCCCCACCGTCCGCAGCCCCCATGCAATGCCACCCAAGCGAGCGATCTCTCCAGCACCTAGAGGGAAAAGTAGTACAGGAAATGTTGATAGAAGAGTTATTCTCTTCTATCAATATGATTTAACCCATGGAGCCCGGGTGTCCTTTATATAGGACAATGAAAGCTAGTACCACAAAGCCTGGGTATGCTTTGTGAAGGACAGAGCTTTAAACCGCGTGTGCTAAAAAGCTTTGTTTGTCATGGTGTACGCAGAGCCAACACACACCAACCACGCTCAGGCTCAGTCTTTGTTCTGCTGCTGGCTTGGAAGCACAGCTGTCTACAAGTTTCGTGGCGTCTGAACCCATGCAACCGCAAGCACTGTACACTGACATAAGAATGGTTACAATGGTGAGATAGATATAAATGGCTAAGGTTGGGTAGAGGATGCCAAACCTCACCCATAGCAATCTATAAATATTTGACATCAATGACAAGTATTAAGAGGAAAAGAGAGGAGCGGAGATATGAAGGGCCTGGTATAACCTATAAAAATGGACAAAAAACTGATCAATGTAATAGGTACCGTAAATACAGCTACTATATTTTGTCTATGTTAAGATAAGGACCAATTAAAATATATATGTAAGTTCGAGCTTTCCCTTCTTGGTTATGTAAAGATTAATATAATGAAAAATTATATACCACAAATAATTACTGTATTACAAAAATAACTAAAGGCATTGCCTGCTTAGCCTGTGCACTTTGCTAGTAAATGTAACTAAACACAAGTTTGTCTATCCTCCATGCTAAATATCACAAAAAATAATGTTCTATTTTATCCAGCAATATGAAACTGCTATCCAACACTGTCCTATGTTCTTAAATCAATCCTATCCTATATCTGTCCAAGCTTACCCTTCACATTAACCCTTCATTCTACAGTATATTATAAAATTGTGATCTATTTGCTCTACCCTAGTACCTAATGTAATCCTACCCTACCCTACCCAACCATGCCAGTTTTGTTCCAAAACTCAGTGGTCTGGTTAAAGTATTTAACAATATTAATATCCTACCCAACCATATTTTTCTAGGTACTGTATTACAATGCATTAAAATAACGTACTCAACCCAACACAACTATTTAATCTTGCACTACCTAACCGAACATGTTCACAGACCTGAAAGCCTGTGATAAAAATATTTCCATCCCCAAAACATTGTTCAGTACCACCAGATTCTACCTGTGATTTATCCTATTGAAGGAAAAAAAAAAAAAAAAAAAATTATGAATGATTATTACTTTTACTCACTCAAGTGTTGGATGGAGAATATTCTAAGAAAAGAAGAGCAAAACCTATATACAATATTTTTCAATGCCTCCCACCCTCAAAATACAAAGGGGGAGGTATGAGGAGTACCTTCTTCATCTAAATAAATTTCCCTTACCCATTGCTCATTCAACCTTACTGATTTGTGGGAGGGATGGCCGAATGGGTAAAAGATTTGTTTTATCTGTATTCATCTAAATTCAATGTTTCTTTCCCTTTTTCTTGCTCAAAGCATCTGTTCTTTATTGATTACCATTCGGTAATTCTGGTAAACAGGCATGCAGGCCTTAACCACCCTCTATTAATGTTCTTTTCCCCTTTTCTTGCCCATGGCGCATCCGTCATTCCTCGTATATCAACATCCAATTTCTAGCCCAATTTTAATCTGTCCTTACTGCTTTGTTGGGGAGATGAATGAAGAATTTATTCACCCTAAATCAATATCTCTTACCCACCACTCATCAAACCCATACTAATCGTCCTCCTCCTCCCCCAACACCTTCCACTGAGCCTTCTTGCCAGCCTGGTAGAGTCCCTGCACCTCCATTATCAGGTCCCCGCTCATCTTCAGCTGGCAGTACTTCTGGTAGAGGGCTAGGGCCGTCCGAGCATCCTCTATACTGTCATGGGTCACGCTCTGGATCTTCAGTTCTGTAAACATAAAAGGTGGTTCAATTCATGTTCATAAATTGCCTAGAAATTTTGTGTTGAGTGCCATACAGTCCAGGCGTTTAAATATCGCCTTGATAAATTTCTCGCCAATAATCCCCGACTGACTGCATTTGTGCCCGAGTAATATGACCGTCCTCCATAGTACTACCGTATAATTTTGTTTTCTGGACTACAGTCTTTCTGGAGCTGAAGTCCTTCAGTTGATTGCTGTAGCAATCATTTATTTATATATATATATACAGTATATATTTTTGTTAACAAGTAGCCTAGTAAGGACCATTAGGGCTGTTGTTGCTTGTCTTACTTTATATTCGGTCAGACAGCCTGGGGAACAACAACAACCACTGTTTCAATCACTGCCTCCCTTCCATCTATGTGGTGGATTGTGTTCTTTTATTTCATAGATTTAATTTTAGTAAGCGTTGTTTCCACATAGCGACTTTGATAATTTGATTTGACTTTATATTGTCCTTGTCCCAATTTTGGTTTGTTTAGTTTGCAAGTTTTACATTTTAATCTCTTACATTTAGTAAAGATTAAAAATACTGAACATATCTTTTCCTCACTTGCACACCTTCCACTAATAACTCTCCATTTGCATCTTTCACCGACTCTTCCCACTTTTGTTCTCCATTCCTTATTCTATTTACCTCCTTCCAGAACCATCTTCTTTCATTCCTCAAAATTCTCAATAAATCTTTATAACTGTTTAACTCTTATCATTGCCGGGGTTTTGGCCTTAATTGAGCTTCATTCCCTGCACAGTTTCATGCATAAGCAAGAGCCAGAACGTAATACAAATGTAAAACTTGCAAACAAAGCAAACCAAAACTGGGACAAAAACCATATAAAGTCAAATTAACTTATCAAAATCGCTATGTGGAAACAACACTTACTAAAATAAAAAAAATTGAAATAAAAGAACACAATCCACCACATAGGGTGTACATTACTACATGAACAAGTTAATCTGGGTCCCAAGCAAACTAATCGCACACATAACAACGCACTATCGTCACATTCAAGGAATTAGTCAATTTGAGAAGTCCGGGACATTCTGGTAAATTTTACTAAACTCTGCACGAATAAAGAAACATGTCAAATGTCAAAATGTTCATTTAAAATCAAATTTGCAACATGACAAGACATTAACAATAGTACAAAATACAAATATTGATAAGATATCTATAATATTACAAAAAAATTTACAGTACTCACTAACGATAGTGCTATCGGGTAAGCATAGCATGCCTCAAGTGACCCCTATCAATAGCTACCCTACAAATATATCCGTGAAAGTACAGTACTGTAATCAGAAAATCTATTAAACAAATATGGCACTTACTAAGAAAATGCCAAGCCAGGAACTTGAGCGAGACCATGCGATTGTGGGACATGTGGAAGAGATGTACTGTGTCAATAAGCTGAGTAGCAGGCACGGTCATGTTGATCACTCTGTGGAGACAAAAAACGTTACAATACTAATAATAATGTCGGACAGGTTGGGAGAGAGGTATCCTGACCAGTAATCAAACCCACTCACTCAGGTATGTTTGTGAGAGTTGGGCACTGTATCTACTCGACCATGAGCGTATCCATCCAACACCGCTTTCCCTCGACCACTCATGGTCGAGTGGATACGGTGTCCAACTCTCACAAACATACCTGAGTAAGTGGGTTCGAATTCTGGTCAGGACACCTCTCTCCCAAAATTACAATACAATAGTAGCATCAGCTAGGCCTATATACTAAGCATGGAGTGGTGATGGGCTGGTCTATCAGAATGAGAGTTGAGCGTTCTCTGCCATACCCATAGCTTACACTGACTGTTCCTTTTACTTATATATTTTCTAGATCTCAAGTGACGGCGTCTTTTCCGTGGATTGACCTCCCTACTGCCAACCCTGGCAGATTGGGAGCCAAAGCATCACATTTTTCCTTTGCCCCTCAACTTTCCCTTTATAATTGCTGAGGGGCACAGGGCCTTGGGTGGGGCTTTTATTTCCCGGGCGTTTCCGCACCCTCCTCAGCTCCCCGCCTTTGAGTGGCTTCGGTCACCTGGGCATTATTAGTGGTAAGCTGGGAGGGTTCTGTGGGGGTGCTCGGTTATGGCCTTGGCCTTGCTCGGGACCTTGGGGCTGCTCGGCCAGACAGCCTGAGGAACAGCAACAACAACAACAACTAAGCATGGTATATTTTAGTAGGGAGCAATCTGTCATAGTGATAGAAAGCATTTGGTGCAACCACAAATTCATACAAACAGTACTGTACATACAATGGTTTAACATAGTTTTCCATCTCATACACTATAACGGCTCAAATGTGGTTACCTTTCCGTAGTTGGAATATAATACAATAAAGTCCCGTCACAATACCACCCCATCATGTCATCACTTAGGCTGATGTTGGCGTAGTGCTAACCGTGCCGTAGCAAGGCTCTGCTAAGTCTAACTGCAGCACCTGCACCTGCATTATCTGCAAACCACGCCAGCCTCAACAGTGCTACCGGGCACATCAAGCAGTACTATACCAAGACTCTACTGTACAACTAGGCCTTTAGGACAACAAAATCCTGCCACAACACTGCCCTACCATGTGAACAATGTGGCCGACTCAGGCGTGGTGCAAAGCAGCGCACAGGTAAGACTAGTAAAGTCCCCTGTGGCACTTATCTGCGCCCCACCACTGTTGGCAGTGCCATACCAAGACAGTGCCAAGAGCAAGGCTTTATTGTATAGTAATGGCTGCTGGTCCACAAGTCTATCGCCATGCCCCCTATTAGTCGCCTTGTACGACACGCAGTAGGATGCGTGGGCCATATTCTTTTTTCCTCAACCTCAAGATGAAGGCCCCCTTACCCCCTGGGGAAAGCCTCAGACAGAAAACCCAGAAGAGGACAATCTCGAGACGAACTATTTTGAAAAGAAGAATGATGATCACTCTGTGGAGACAGTAAAATTACAATGCAATACTATAGTCTATTCGCTGTAAGTAGGCGAGAAACCATAACCTCTATAACTCAAACGCGACTAGAGTAATTGTGCTAATATTTCTACTATTTGGGAAGAGTCAGTCAAGGAATAGATGTGGAAATTTACAGCCAATTTGCTCTAGCCCTTTTTGAGTTACAGAGGATAGAGGTCATGATTTCTTGCCTACTTACAGCGAATAGACTATAGCATCAGTCATATTTTTTATATCTTAGCAGGGAGCAATTTGTCATAGTGTTAAAAAAGCACTTGGTGCAACCACTCAAGAGGAAATCCTCTGATAGAACACCCAGAGGAGGACAATCTCAAGACAAAGTATCGAGAAAAGAAGAATGATGAGTCACCAAGTTAAAAGGTCACTGAAGAACAGTGCTTCTCCAAAAACTTAAGTACTTAAATAGGATGTGGGCAACAAGTAATAGGATTATCAAAGATAAGAATTGAGCATCTGATAAAAACATGCTAGATCATAGATGAACTAAAAAATAATAGGGAAGTACAGTATACAAGTATAGACTTCCCCTCCAATATGCGAGCTTATGGGCTGCAACATGCATCGCATATTGCGAATTCACATATTGTGAAGCTAAGAATCTAAGAATCAATGGGAAAACAATTGTACGCAAGACAGCCCCCCGGGCTGTCAATTTTGTTATTTTTCGTGATCAAATGAGGGAGGGGGTCAAGTATTAACTTTTGGTTACTAAGCTGCTCTCTATTCCACACAAATTCCACGTTGAGTAATCGTTCGTAGTGTACCTTCCAAGCATCTCTAATTTCTTCGTCACTGAAACTAACTGTCCCATTATCATTCCTGATGCACTGTTTTCCAACATCTCTACTGTCATCCTTAAAGGTATAGGTGCATGGGTGAGACAAACATGGAATAATAATTGTCAACTTGCACGTAATTATCTTGCAAGATGCAATGGCACTGAAATAATGATTAACAATGATATAAAGGATTTTGTGGATCGTCTACACCGGACCTGTGACGTCATAGGAGTATAAGTCCACCATCCCATCCAGGATGAGAATACTGCTGTGATGTCACTATGACGTCACAGGTCCGGTGTAGACGATCCACAAAATCCTTTATACCACTGTTAATAATTATTTCAGTGACATTGCATTTTGCAAGATAATTATGTGCAGGTTAGCGATTATTATTCCATGTTTATCTCAACCCATGCACCCCCACCTTTAACTCGCCTACCTAAATTTAAGATCCCATTGCGATTTTCTGTGTTACTCACTCGGTCTATGACCAGGTCCTGTATAAGTTCCTTTGCCTTGCATATTTCATTTTTTTTTAAATTCACTTAGCCGCCAGAAATTCCTCCAAGCTGCCTCCTTTCTTCCATCCTTTGAAACATCTTCTTTTGTCCTTTATTGCATCTTATGCATGAGGGGACCCTTAGTTTTGCCACAGACTTTGTCAGAGGCAACAAGACGGCTATGTTCAATAAGGTTCCATTGGCTATTTACATCATTAAGCTTAGCACCCCTATTCCTATCCATTTCCTCCAGTTCGTTGCAAAACCTATCCCTGTATATAGATTTATTCAACAGCCATAATTTCCTTTTTGGCATGTATACTTTCTTGCACACAGGATCTCGCTTTAAGCTCATGTCACAGACTAGGAGCTTATGTTGGAAGATACATTCTTTGCTCGAGATAACCTTTACATCCCAAACAAACTTCCAGTCTTTCCTGTTCACTAAGTACCGGTAGTAATCTATCTGGCTACTGGTGTCTCCAGAACTTCATGTGATCAAATGACTCAATCTGTTTTTTAACTTAGTGTTACTCGCAACCATGTTGACTGCAACACAAGACTCCAGTATAGTTTCGCTTTCTAGATTTCTTCTTGCATACCTATATAATAGGTATATAGTAGATATGCAAATTACCTGAAATCATTCTTCAATCCATGACCCACAAACTTGACTCCCTTATCAACAAGGTATCTGAGCTTGACGTAAGTGGACTTGAGCGTTGTCAGGTGTTTCTGAGAGAAATTTGCGTCCAGGTCTCCAGGCTTGATACCAGAAAACTGTGTGAGGTAGTCTACCACTTGTTCCTGAGTGGAGATGTAGTCGTCCAAGAATGGGGTGCCTTCCAAAGGTCCCTGCCTGTAAACCAAGACAATATGTTAGTTAGTGAAAATGTATGAATTTTATTTTTATAATATTATTATTGTTTTTACACCAACCAACTTCACATCTAAACTCAATTAATGAAATCAACAAATACATGTGGCACTACGAGGACTCGAACCCAGGATACTCGCATCGAAATTCCGCACACTATGCATTACGCTCTTGAAAATGCACCTTTGGACGCTCCGATACGCTACTATTTATAGTGATCGGAGCGTCCAAAGGGTGCGTTCAAGAGCAAGACAAACTCGCTAGCAAACGATGCGGACATGTGGTGTTTAGCCTACATTTATATCAGAAGTTTCCTTTGACCATTAATCTGAATGAAGAAGTAATAGGCTACAACAATGGTAAACTTTTAAAGCTATTTCATGAACATATGATATGTGTGTGTACCATTATGTGTCATTTGGGTGGGTTTTGGGTGCCCTAATGCCTCAAAAAGGAGATAAAGTGGACTTTGTGGAAATCCTCAGAACACCAAGGTACCTTCAACATGTACTGTAAACATATGGGTTCGGTAACGCGGTTTTTGGTAACACGGAACGTTGCCAGAACACATAAGCCGTGAGTGACTGTACACAGTGTTGCCTATATTTTAAAAATTTGACCTTTGAGTATAAACAAATAAATCATTTTGACTGACAGTCGCATTTACCAACTGGATGTGCCTGTGAAATTTGGGGAAAATCCAAGTGGTCAAGGAGTTTCCGGACATACAGACAGTCGACGATGGACAAGCTGACTGTAGGTGCACAGTACATGGGTGCGATCTGTGTGCGCAATACCACTCTGCTTACATAGAGTTCATAAAATGTATAAAGTGGACTTGTAACAATAATATAACATACCCTCTTATACATGTGATTCGAGCAACAGATTTGTGTGAGGGCTTTATGGTGGTCCTTGTGCCGTCACTACGGATCTCTGCCTCCTCCTGGTGAAGGTTCACAAACTCAGCATCCATGGCCACCAAGTCACCTGATGAAAAGGTACAGTGTAATTAACTTAAATAAAAAACTTCAATAAATACACAAATACAAAATAATCTGCTTAATTGTTCAGTTAAAGACAAAGCTTATGGGAAAAATGTACATATCAGTAGATGTTGAATACTGCATACTTATACTGTACAGGATATACTGCTGTCTACAGTAATAGTCTTCGATAGAAATAGGCAAAATACTGATCAAGAGAATTTGTATAAAACTCCACCTTCTCCAGGCATCTCGTCAGCAGTTAGAGGAGTGAAGGTGATCCTCTTCCGCCCCCGCTGCGCCAGGGACTTATCCTCCCCGAAGACGTCAACTGTGATGGGGTTGAGAGGTTCAATGACGTCCAGTGGGGGTGGTGTGGATGGCTCAGTCCGTTGCCAGTACAGCACACACGGAGTCCTCCATCCGCACGGGAACCACACCGCCTCCTCTGCTGGGATTGGCTGAATGCTGTTGGTGAAATTAATATACAGTAATTATCCTCTGGTTAGTTTTGGAATGGGCGGTTGGACTAGCAAACCTCCCCCCAAAACAAGCCTTGGATAATTATGAAGGCAATTCATTCGTGGCCACCCCCTTGAAGATCAAGGTGTCTGGTAATAAACAGACATTTTGGTAAAAAAAAATTATACTGTAAATATATTTCAGTCCTTCAGTTGTAGGTTCTTGCAATTTTATGCATGGTAGGCAACGAAATTTGGAAGGCAAGCAGCAGATGGCTGCTGATCACCATTATAGCTTCCTGTAGATGGCACCTATTACCACATACTGTATGGTGCCTGACTGCCCCCCTCACAAAAAGATACCGTAAATACTGGCTTACACAAATAAATTGTATGCTATAAATCAACCCTAAATACCATGGGTAGGCTAGTCTAATATGACACATACTTTCAAAGCAATTGGATTTGAAGTGCGGAGATTCATCACCTGATTTTCTGAGCGACCAAAATTGCTGACATACGATAATATAATTACAATTACAGTAGAACCCCTCCCATCCGGTGCTCTCAGATCCAGAAACCTTAGAGATCCAGACAAGCATTTCGATCCAGACTCATGTTTCAGCCAACCAGACTTGTCCGGATGGCTTGGGAATAATATAAGTCAATCCGGAAACGAACCAGACGAATACAAATTTCCACACATATTATTTACATCCAGTGTTAGATATCCAGACTTGTATGTCAGCCATCCAGATTTGTCTGGATGGCTGAAACCTAAGTCTGGTTGTTTAAGTTAGATATCTGGACTCATATTTCAGCCATCCGGATTTGTCTGGATGGCTGAATATATGTCCGGACTTTTGGCAGATCCAGACAGGGTTCTCCCCCAATTAGTCTGGATGGGCGAGGTTTTACTGTACTAAATATCTTAGATATATAACAGTAGGAAGCTTACTTAATATTAATCCCTTAAGGACGGGCATGTTTGTTGACATGACCGTGCTGCTGGGCGGGTAAATTTACGAGCTTTATTCTATGTTCTTTTTCATGCATAAACAAGAGCCAGAGCGTAATACAATTATATATCCGTGAAAGGGCGATAATAGAGCTTTCCAATGACACCTGAATCATCTTTGTACGACCACGGGTTTTCTTGTAGCGATCGCGTAACCGGAGGTGAAAATACCCTAAAATAAGGTAATTTCCGTAGTTTTTTCCTTGTCTCGCGAGGACGGGCAATGGTGGGGAGACGGCGGTGGTCCCAGACACGGCCCAGTGGTGGTGCCGAGCGGTCAGAGTCCACCTATCGTCCTCCCAACGCGCGGACTCTCTCTCAGAGCTCATAACGTACTCAAAATGGTGCCCTTCATATGAAGGGTACTGCAGGGGTGGCCAATATTCTCTCTCCCGTCATATGATGGTCACCGTCGGTTAAGGGTTAATAATAAGCATGTTACTCATTTCTCACAAGTGCCAATTTTTCCGAAAAATTCACTAGTGCTCGAAAAAATAAAAAGAAAAAAGAATCTCATAATCAATGCAACAAAAAAACTTATATACAACAAATTTTTTCAATCACTGGCAGCGGCAAATAGCCTAAACTCTATAGTTATCCGTCATGACATCCCTCACAACATCATAGCTTCTTTCAAAGAGAAAATGTTTCAAGTTGTCTCTTGAAGCATTCAACAGAACTCAGTTGCCTCATGGACAGCGGCAATCTATCACTTGTACCTACTGTACTTACTAGGGGGATAATGCTGTGTCATCTTTATACCCCACATGATCTTGTACCACATGTCTTTTTACTGTGTTCATCCAAGTTTTGGTTTGTTTATTTTGCAAAATTTACATTATAATACAAGTCATAATTTCATTGTCTGTAAAAGTTTGCGGGATGCGGCTCATGTACAAACAAATATAAATAAGTTAAAGGCTCGAAGCATACCTTATATACTACATACATACATCAAATTTTAAGACGGAGTGCTCCACACATATGTGCAGTTTCAGTCTCTTGTCCAAATGGCAGTGTTCCAGGCAACCCTGTTAAGGGCTGCTTCACTTGCAAAGTTTTTGGATTTGAGATCGGCAGGTATAGTCCGATCCCAGGTCTTCCTCGGTACACCCCTTGGTGCAGCTCCCTCCACAATCACAGACCTGCAATTTTGTTCATCCATTCTCTCCACAAGCCCATACCATCCCAGTCTACTTGTACGCATCTCCTCGCTAATACTCTTTATACCTAAACATCTCCTCAGCTCATCATTTGTTCTATCCTGAAGTTTGGCCCCACACATCCATCTCACCATTCTTCTTGTTCTTCCCTTTCTTTAAAAAAACATTACACTATTCATAGTGCAGTTGGGTCTAAGTACATGATTAAATTGATATCCAATATTCGATAAGTGGATAATAATCGTACTCAGTTACTTAACCTTTAACTGTGTTGGTGGTGTAATGGTTAGATCGTGCAAGATCTGTATGTGGTGATCTGGGTTCGAATCCTGGGAGGATCATATGATTTCATTAATTTCAATTGGGGGTTATTGGTGTTCAGAATTATATTAATTAATGTCTATAGGTACCGGAACAATTCATTGCGAGGCCGGATCCTTTGAGATCTGAGCTCCATACTCTGTTCTTCCCTTTCTCGCATACACATTACACTATTCAGAGTGCAGTTGGGTCCAAGTACATGATTAGTTTGATATTAGTGCCTTACCTGATATCGTTGAACAGATACCAGTGGGAGACGGATGAGACCTTGGCCCGCACGTGGTAGCTGGGACCGACTTTGATGCAGGCCACCAGGTTGTTCTTGTCAGGGAAGCGTGGGTCAGACACTTGAGACACCACACCCACCAGCTCGTACACATCACCCGTACTGCCCTTCTTGGCTTCCTCGAGCTGGAAGTTCGAGAGTTAGAAATAAGTAATGTACCGGTAAAACAGTTGGTAAGGGAGGAAGGAGTAAATTATTTAGTCAGTCAGAGAACAAAAAAGGATTAAATTGTGTAGCCGAGCGTTGTTCTCCTGGGTGACCTAGATGTGTAAAAAAAAAAAAGGAAAAATAAAATAGATAAAGTGGGGATTGGGCCTGAGTAAATAGATAGATAGATAGATAGATAGATAGATAGCTGAGCGTTGGAGATTAAAATATAAAACTTGAAAACGAACTCAAAACTTACTGTTCAAATTAACATAACAAACTTATTAAAATTAAATACTATCGAGAAAGAAATTATTAACCAGTGTGAGGTTGTTCTTGTCAGGGAAGCATGGTTCAGACATATGAGACTCCCACACCCACCAGTTCATACTCATCACCCATACTGCCCTTCTTGGCTTCTTCAAGCTCGGAATTGGAAGAGGAGGGTAGGGTCAACTCATTTAGATGAGAGGTAAAGAAAAGTGTCATATCTCAAGTTGGAAAGCAAAAAGAAAGTACAGTACTGTACAGTAATTTATCTACATTACTTTAATTTACTGATGCATACAGGCTCACAATAGTTCCTAGGGTCCATTCATCTTATTAAGCTATTATACAATAATATTAATAGTTCCTCTGGTAATAATACTAAAGAGATCACTGTACAGTTCATGCAAGATAGCATTGCAGAGCCTGTGTACACCCCATAAAACTTTTTCCAGGAAGCAGGGTCAGCACATGTGATGAAATTCTGGAGTTTGTATGACTAATATGCTACTATTTGCACTGGGTGCTTGGAGACTTACGGGCCCCGACTAGCCAGGGCTACATGGATAATCACCCTCGCGTTATCACACAATTACCAAGGGTACTGAAAACTGTTTGTTTGTCACTATTTGAAGAGCTGCACTGATAAATACAGCACCACTGCATTACCTGAGAGTTGGGAAGGAAAGAAGGAGTATGAATTGTATCTAATTTAGTTAAACTAAAATCACACCTCATGTGGAGTACTCGGTCTTAAAATTCTGTATGTATGTATGTATCAGAAAGGCGGCATGCATACCGTACCTGAGCTTTAGGAATATCGGAGAATGAGACGGTACCATCTGCGTTGATTACAGCTCTCATACCCAGTGGCACCCAAGAGTGTTCCATGGTTTGGTCCAGAAGGCTTAACGCAGGACCCGTTCCAGCATCTGTAAACAGTTCCTTATTAGTTAAAAGAAATAATATATACATAGGCTAGAGGTGGGCACCCCCCTGTTACTGGATACAGGAATAACTAGAGGCCACAGATACAAAGTAAAAAGACCTACCTGCAAGAACGATATCAGGAAGTTTAGCTTCCCCTATAGATGTATTGACAAATGGAATGGGCTGGAGGAGGAGGTGGTAGGGGCAAAGAACATCCATATTTTCAAGAAAAAATTGGATAAAAAGTAGACTGAGAGACGGGACAACACGAGCTTAGCTCAACTCCTGTAAACTACAATTAGGTAAATACAATTAGGTAAATACTACTCTCCTTGACGCGGTTGGGGGGCTTCGGGGCCAGCGACTGGGGCTTGATGGGAGATGGTTGTGGTCATTTCCCTTCCTATCTCCCCTCGAGCTTTCGTCCTCAGCTTAACTAATTGTGAGTAGTTTTTCTTTCCTCATTCTATGTTTTTCCCCTTCTATTCTTATTCTGTCCCATCCGCCTGTCCTCGGGCAGCCTATATCTCATGTCTCCCTGGCCTGGCTAGGTGGTTGACTCCTGACCCGTTTGTCTCTACGGTTGCTGATGTGGCCGAACTGACTTGATTCCCTTCGGTAATGCATTTTTTTGCTTCTCGATATGATTTTTTCTACCTTCGACCTGATCTTTCATTCTTCGCCCTGATCACTTCTTGGTTGGTGTTGCGGTGTAGCAGTTCTTGCCTCATCCTTCGGCCCTGCCCTATAAGAGCTCTGATGTGGTGCTCATGTGGTCCGGCTGAACTGATGAAATGGCGAGAAATGTCTGCGTGTCTTCACCTTCCTCGATTTGATCCTCTATTGCTAACATATTCTTTTGTGATTTACAGGCATTAATTGTACCATATTGCTAACAAATACTTGTTGTTACTGTACAGTATACTGTTTTCCAGTTTTCTCACTAGGCTACAACCCTCTCCCACTTTTTTTTTTTTTTTTCCCAGTAAATTTGTTAACAAATTTCTAGTCCATTTGTGATTTTCAGGCTTTAACTGTGTCATACTGCTAACATCAATTTTTGTTTTATTTTCAGGCATAAATTGTGTTCTATTGCTAACATATTTTTTGTGATTACAGGCATATTAATTTTATCATATTGTTAACAAAATTTTGTGTGATTTTCAGGAATTAATTGTATCACATTGCTAACATAAATTTGTTGTGATTTTCAGGCTTTAATTGTACCATTTTGCTAACATAAATTTGTGTGATTTTCAGGCATATTGTGATTATATCGTCATGGCGCCGCAACGAACCTGCACGAGATGTTCCGGTAAATTTGGCCCTACCATGTTTGTTGATACGGATGTCCAAATTTGTAGATTTTGCCAGCTCCGAGAGAAGATTGCGGATGAATTGAATGCAGCTCACCGCAAGATCGATATCCTGACTACGAAGCTTGAATCCCTTCAAGAATTTGCCACACTCAACGTAGGAGTGCCCTCGGCCCAAGAAACCACTACGATGTCAACCGCCATTCCAGTGCATACAGTACCGGTACCGGTACCCACACCAGCAGCTACCTTAGATGTTGCAGAAAATAATAATGACTCTACTCTCACTCCCCCCCAGGACAACTTTCAGTTAGTGAGAAACAATGTGCATCCCAGTACCAGTACCAGGAAGGTCATCCCGACAACATGCCAAAACCGCTTCAAAATTCTTGCTATTGACGAGGAAGAGGAAACGGAAGAAGTTCGGCTTGTGGGCGACTCCATGGTCCGTGGCCAATTAACCGAGTTCTGCGCCAGGGCACCCAGGACCAGAAAGCGATTCTGTATCCCAGGTGGCGGCGTGGACGATATTGTTGCGGCTGTGGAAGAGGTTTCCAGGCTCGCCCCCGCAAGCACTACGTACGTCATCCACGTTGGATCTAACGATGTCCAACGGACGCGGTCAGAGAACTACTTTGCAAGTACCGGCGGCTGATCAGGTCCTTCAAGGAAAAATCAAATAGAATCTTAATTTCAGGAATTGTTCGCCGGATTGATGTAGAAAACCGATTCTACAACATAGCTACCAGTACAAATCGCCGACTAGCCAAACTCTGCAGGGAGGAGGACATCGGCTTTGTCGACACGTGGGATCATTTTTACTATGATAAATCTTTGTTTTCAGGAGATGGTGTACATCTCAATGAAGTAGGAGCTGCACGTCTTGGTCGTCTGCTGAACGATGCAGTCAAGGAATTCCGTTCAAAAAACGGGGTCAACCCGGGGTATCTGGGGGTAGTGTAAGTCAAATACGAACTGAAAATTCAGACAATGCACAATCAGTAACATCCAACTCTAATACTCTTAAGGTGTTTTATGTAAATGCTCGTAGCATACGCAATAAATTTTCAGATCTAGAGGAAATCGTGTTTACAGAACATTATGATATAATCGGCATTACAGAATCTTGGTTAAATACGGAAGACAGAGACTTTTTAGCCGAATATACGCTTCCTGGTTATACAATGTTTGAGAAAAGTCGGATCAATAGAAATGGAGGAGGAGTTCTGTTTTTTATAAAGGAAAGTCTTAATCCTGTCTTAATGTCAAAACCTCAAATTGCGAATATAGACATATCTTACGTACTATTAAATAATAAACGAGGAACTAAAAAAACACTAGCTTTATTATACAGACCCCCAGCTCAATCAGTGCAAACTGACAGTGAAATTTATGAACAAATTGCAGAAATAACTAACATACAAGATACCGTAATTCTTGGCGATTTCAACTTACCCGCGACTAAATGGGGCGATATTCTTACTTCACACTCTGGATACGACCTCTATGCTAACTTGCAAGAGAGTTCACTTTTTCAATTTGTACAATCTCCGACCCGTGGTAATAATGTGCTTGACCTTGTACTCGCAACTAAAGAAGAATTAATAGAGAATTTGAATGTTGGTGATGAATTCAGTAACAGCGACCATCGTACGATAACTTTCACTTTAAAGTTTACTAGTAACAAATCAAATAGCAGCATTGAGAAAGTCCCTAATTTCAAGAAAGCAAATGTTCATAAACTTAAATCAAAGCTTAAAGAAACTGACTGGAGCTTTCTGACTAACAATAACGACATAAATACATCTTGGGAGTGTTTCACAACCACTTACCTTAAGGCAGTGCAAGACTGCGTACCATCGAAAATACAGCATCCAGGCCATAATGATAAGCCCAAATGGTGGAATAAAGATATTTCAGACTGTCTGCTTGCTAAAAAATTTGCTAATGATAGATTAAAATCCTCACAAAATGACGAAGAACGGGTGAAATTCGTAGAGGTACGACGCAAAGCCAAAATGTTAATTAAGCAAAGTAAAAAGACCCTGGAGTTACATGTTGCGAATCAAAGTAAAACAAACCCGAAAGAATTCTATAGTTATATCAGAAAGAAAAAAGTAGTTACTTCAACTGTTGGACCGTTAGTCGATGAAAATGGAGAATACACCAAAGACGAAGTACAAATGAGTAATGCCCTCAATACCTTCTTTGCATCAGTTTTTACAACCGAAGACCTCAGTGATATCCCTACACCATTGCCGATTCAGATTGATAATTCAGATGTTCTAAGCAATATCACCGTTACAGAGAGAGAAGTGTTGAATTGTTTAGATAAACTCAAGGTAAATAAAACGCCTGGACCTGATACAATCTCGCCTAGAGTTCTAAAGGAAGCTAAGGATGAGCTCTCCAAACCACTGACATTCTTATTCAATGAATCCTTGCAGTCTGGGACTATGCCTGATCAGTGGAAGCTAGCCAACGTAACACCGATATTAAAAAAAGGCAGCAAATCCCTACCCAGTAACTATCGTCCAATTAGCTTAACCTCAATTGTATGTAAAATGCTAGAAACGGTCATAAGAGACAGACTCGTAAATCACTTAGAGGCAAATAACTTACTTAAAGATAGTCAACACGGCTTTCGTAAAAAACGTTCCTGTTTAACAAACCTCTTAGACTTCTTCCACGATATCCTCAACCTCTACGATGAGAGTAAAGCTGTAGATATTATATATACCTTGATTTTCAAAAGTCCTTTGACAAAGTTCCCCACAAACGTTTACTGCTAAAACTAAAAGCGCATGGAATACAAGACGGTGTGTTGAAATGGATAGAAAATTGGCTCAGCGACAGAAAGCAAAGAGTAGTCATAAACGGTAAGGCATCTAAATGGACCAATGTAAGTAGCAGGGTACCCCAGGGATCGGTACTAGGACCAATTCTCTTTCTAATTTACATCAACGACATAGATGAGGGTCTCACCTGTACAATCTCAAAATTTGCTGACGATACAAAAATTGCAAATAGCGTACTCTCAAAAGAACAAGTTGACGATATGCAACACAATCTACAACTGCAACACATGTGGTGATGGGCTGGTCTATCAGAGTGAGAACTGAGCGATCTCTGCCATACCCATAGCTTACTCTGACTGTTCCTTTAACTTGTATATTTTCTAGATCTCAAGTGACGGCGTCTTTTCCGTGGATTGACCTCCCAATCTACCAAGATTGGAAGCCAAAGCGTCACATTTTTCCCTTGCCCCTCAACTTTCTCTTCATAATTGCTGAGGGCCCTGGGTGGGGCTTTGGTTTCCCGGGCGTTTCCGCACCCTCCTCAGCTCCCCGCTATGGAGTGGCTTCGGTCACCCAGTCTTTATTGTGGTCGGCAGGGAGGGTTCTGTGGGGGCGCTCGGTTATGGCCTTGGAATTGCTCGGGGCCTCGGGGCTGTTCGGCCAGGCAGCTTGGGGAACAACAACAACAACAACAACAACAATCAAGATAAATTGTCATGTTGGACCCAAATTTGGCAAGAGTTTCAATGCGGATAAATGTAAAGTACTGTACTACATATCGGATACCTAAATGAGAAAGCAAACTATTCGATGAATGGCTCTCAGCTTAAGAATGTAAACAGAGAAACCGATCTGGGAGTAACAATATCGAGTAACCTAAAACCGAGTCAACAATGTTCAGAAGTTGTTAAGAAGGCAAACAAAATAATTGGCTTTATAGGCAGGTCATTTGAGCATAAATCCAAAGAAGTTATCCTAACCCTTTACAATTCCTTAGTCCGCCCTCTTCTGGAATACTGCGTTCAATCCTGGTGCCCTTATTACCAAAAAGATATAAACAAGCTAGAACGAGTTCAACGTAGAGTTACCAAAATGATACCTAGCCTAAAGAACAAACCATACGAAGAGCGTCTTAGAGAATTAAATCTATTTCAAAATTATTGGTAAATCTTTTAACTCACACGAATCTAAGAATTTCTTCTTCAATCGAGTTGTCAACTTGTGGAATGGGCTTCCCCGAGACGTTATAGACTGCAGCACCGTTGATTCATTTAAACTCCGCTTAGACAAATATCTCGCATCAAACCCACGACTGACTGCGTTTGTAAATGAATAACTTTATTTTATCCCCCCCTCAGTTACTAACCCATCTGTCCCCTACTAACTTCCTAATCCTGCCACGGACATTAGTTCCAGGGCAGTAGTTCCCTTTCCAATGTTCCCTTACCCACTCTAAACCACTGTTTGGACACTTGATCCTCGTGTTTTGGAGGACAAGCAGCCTAGAAGGGTCACTAGATCTGTTGTTGCTTGATTTCCTTTGATTTCCTTTGTGCTCCTTTGTACTGCCCTTCCCTATCTATCTTGACTCGTTTAGTTATATATCTTGATCGAATCCTTCGGGCCAGCCCTATGCGAGTTCTTTTGTGGAGCTCAGTGGTCTGGTTTAAAAAAAAATAAATAAAAAAAAATAGAGGTGGGCACTGCAAACGAAAAAATACTTTTGCAAACGCAATTCCACATACGGTACTGTACTCAGGCATATACCCCATAGCTGGGAGTGGCCAACTCAAGATAGTGCTCGAACAGAAACAAAATTTAGAGTTCCAATTCTTAGGTTCTGGGATCACTTTGCATTCCCTCGCCCCTTGCTCTGTCTTGTCTAGTAGGTGAATTTTACAAGGGGAGGAGGATTCCTAGCTTCCCGCCCCCGAAGTAGGAAAAGTACACTAGTACACTGTACAGGAAAAGACAGACAAAAACGGCTAAGGTTGGGTAGAGGATGCCAAACCTCACTCAGGACAGAACCAGCGGTGGTGAACATTGAAATCCTCCAAGATGGAGATTTTTGCAGAAGAGATGGATAGAATGGATAGAGTATAGTTATTTAGTTCCTGATAATCAGTGGTTCTGGAGAAATTAAATTATACTTTAGGTAAACGAATAAGGGAAATTGGAAGAAGGAAAGACCGAGCAGTGGTACCGTATACAGTATCTTGTTTCCCACCTATATTGTCTGATAATATATCTCTTGTACTTATGTGAACCAATATTAATTTTTTCCTTGTCATTTACTTTGTCATTTTGCTAGACGCCGTAATTCCCGAGGCCATGAACATTAGGAGTTTGTCACGAATTGCTAGGGCAAGTTGCCCGGGCTTGACATCTACCAAAACATTTAGACAGTGCGGGCTCGATCAGCTGACCCTTTGATCAGCAGCCGACACTCTACTGACTATGCCACGGCTCGCGTGGCATCAATTTGATAGGATTGTCTAAGTAAATTTTGCTATAATTAGTTCTCAAAAGAAAAGGTTTTTATACAGACATAAAGGAATAAATGGTATTGGGGACATTACTGGCATACTACCAGTGGGCGCGGCTGCCTGTGGTGCTGACAGAACATCAGCCCTGAATGCTGAATATCATTCAAACTGTGATTGAAGACTGTTAGTGATGAATGATAGCGTGTATGGAGCATAAGAGGGAGGGGTAGACCGAGAATGAGGTAGAGGGATGGACTGGAGAGATGTATGGGGGATAGGGAGATGGGCTGGGAGAAAGGACGAGTGTTGTTGGGGGACAGGGCGGCCTGGAAGAGGTTTGTTCGTAGCTACCCCGTCAGGGATTAGGGCATCTGGCAATAGATAGATACAGTAGATTCATAGAATTACAGGGCAACATAAATATATGACTAAATGGCTGTATACTCTGAATATTTAAGAGTATAGATATATATTACCGCATCCAAACAGCAGCATAAGTTTACGTATACTATGTACACTGGAAATTTCTATTCTGTCAATATATTTTCCCATTTCTGAGAGGGGTATGGAACATGAAATTATTCATGTGATTATCAAAGTAAAATCGGAGCTCATACTGACTTTTGAAACTGAACTCTGACAACTAGATTACTGAGATTGTAATTATGAACTAATGTACAAAAACAGGAAGCACACCATCATTGGCGTCTCTGCCGGGGTGCCAGAAGCGACAGTCGTGGCGGGTGCAGGCCTGACCGTATCTGCAGGGCCGAGCGGGGGATGGCTGGGGGGTCGAGCTTTCTGGATATCGCTTTGATGGAGTCGAGGGGCTTCCTGGAAAAACAAGAAACAAAAATAGTATGCATACTTTCTATATAATTGTACAGACACTCAAATCAACATACCAATGGTATACTGTATTTAAACTGTATGAATAGCCTTTTGTATTTTACAATAAAGCTGTTAATACCTCTCCTAAATATAATTTAATTCCTACCTTCTTATAGCTACATTACTTTTCCTCAAAATTATATTCCATTCATTCTAATCACATACCAGCAATATTTAAAATTGGGTAGTGTACTGTAAATATCTAACGGCAACTGTATAATTATACAGTATATTTATATATCATGTATATATCATGTGGTGATGGGCTGGTCTATCAGAGTGAGAACTGAGCGATCTCTGCCATACCCATAGCTTACTCTGACTGTTCCTTTAACTTATATATTTTCTAGATCTCAAGTGACGGCGTCTTTTCCGTGGATTGACCTCCCAATCTACCAAGATTGGAAGCCAAAGCGTCACATCTTGCCCCTCAACTTTCTCTTCATAATTGCTGAGGGGCACAGGGCCCTGGGTGGGGCTTTGGTTTCCCGGGCGTTTCCGCACCCTCCTCAGCTCCCCGCCATGGAGTGGCTTCGGTCACCCAGGCTTTATTGTGGTCGGCAGGGAGGGTTCTGTGGGGGCGCTCGGTTATGGCCTTGGAATTGCTCGGGGCCTTGGGGCTGTTCGGCCAGGCAGCTTGGGGAACAACAACAACAACAGTATATTTATTGCAATTATCTAAGTCGGTGCAATAGAAGTTGATACTACCACCTGACACCCCCTTTTGACTCATACTGTTACATACATAATAAAAATGGCGTGTTCCACATGAGGTACAGTTTTAGTCTCACTTCCTAATGGAAGCATTCAAGGAAGCCCTAACCAGGTGTCTCACTTGGCATGTTTTAAAATTTGATTGCTTGGCACGAAACATGTTGATGCCATTAGCGACACCCGAGGTGTTGCCCATTAACCCTATTGACGTCATATGGAGTCCCCCGGCCTTAACACAGGAAGTGCGATAAGTCTTTCGAAAGGCACGATGTTTGAACATGTGTTATGATAACCCCTCAAATACCGTGCCAGTGCCGGGAAATGTCTCAAAATTGGGTTACACACAGAGTAGTAGTATCTACTTACACCACATCCCCCACCCCCCTCCCTCCCTCGACTTGACCTTAATTGGGTTACACATAGAGAGTAGTAGTATCTACTTACACCACATCCTCCACTCCTCCTCCCCCCCCACCCCCTCGACTTGACCTTAATTTTGTTTTGTCCATTTATTCCCACTCCATGAGACACAATGGGTTAAGAGGTAAATTTCTGTTACAGTCTACTTATGTACTGAATTTATATATGTTTTTCCAACAAACAGTGCGAGACAAAAGGGGGTATACGAGGGAGGTAACTTGTAATGCACCGATTGTAGAATAGCTACTAGTTACCTGCAGTAATATTTGGGGTGGCCCTGTCATTACTCTTGTTGTCTTTACTGGCAGCCGCTGCTTGTTCTTTTTCTTTCTTATCGTCGTCTTTCTTCTTGTCACGGATGTCTGTCAACATTAATTCAAACTGATGCCGCCAAAACTTCATATCCTGTTAAACAAAGAGAAGAGATATTATAGCATTAATTCAAACTAGTGTCTACAAACACTTATTTAAGAAGGAGAAACATATAAAATCAAATACTTGTAGCTATACAGAGCAATAAAGCCACAACTCTATCCCCATTATTATAGTGTCATCCCTTTTAATCTGATGTCAATTCATGACTACCGCCAGTCAATTTTATTCAGCTTAGGATAGACCTTTCAGAGTTAAGAGGGTTACTTTTGATATTCCATAACCCTTTTATTCTTCAGGGTTCTTTCAAAGTTGAGTAAAATCCTCTGGTTGTAGCAATATCTCCTGCTCCGGTCCTACCAAACCTATACAAGAGGCCATAAAATGTTAAAAGTTGAAAGGCTTGCTTCAAGCCAACTACCAAGACTAAATATATTGTTAATATAGTCTATGGGCCAGGGTGAAAATAAGTTCCATCAGAAAAGACAATAAAGTTAAATATAATCTACAAAACATTTTTCTTATTGTTATGATGTTATTTCAATATGATAATCTTGGTCAGTCAGTGTAGCACCTGCCATTGCTGGGTAGACCATGGGAAGAAGCGCTGTACTGTACTAAAATAAAGGGACCTCTACCGAGGAAGAAGTCCAAAGTAGAGACATTTTTATGTATAGTATGCAAAGGTGAGCTCGTACTGAATGACCGGCTTGAGTTTTAACATTAGTAATGAGACATTGGAGATGGTGGACAAGTCTTGCTAATTGGGAGATACCATTTCTGCCGGTGATGGGGCCGAGGCCACCACTATCGTCAGAATTAGATGCGGCTGGGGAAAGAGCAGAGAATTACTGCCATTACTAATCATAAAAAACTCCCTCTCCCCTTGAAGGAAAAGGTGTATGCTTCATGTGTTAGAATCGCAATGCTATATGCTTAAGAAATGTGGCCTGTCAAAGTGGATGATATCAACAGAATGGAACGTAACGAGATGAGAATGGTGAGATGGATGTGTGAGGCCAAACTGCAAGATAGGATATCTAGTGAAGAGCTGAGGATAGGGTTAGGTATTAAGAGCATCAGTAATGAAAAACGTGAATTGCCAACTTTAGCTTCTGTGCCTTCCGGGGTTTCTAGAAGCGATTTGAGCCTATTCTGGGATAGTTTAAAGCCTTTGTGACCATCAGGGGTGTTTAGAAACCTTTAGTTTAGTTACTTCAACCTCTGCAGTTGTCTTTGAGTTAGCTGTGGGCAGAAAACTAATTTTGGAGAGGTAATTATAAGATTGAGAAAACTATTTTTTTTTTTTTTTTTTTTTTCCAACTTACTTCCTCTCGGGCATAGGCTGAGAGCCTTAACATTCACCGCTTTACAATGAACAGTGAAGCCTGTGAGGTCTTGTTCCAGTCTAGGGAGTGAGACATGTGAAGCACGTAGAGTACAACGAGCACCTGCCATCTTGCCTTTACATGAGGCACGGTGCTCACTCATGGCCCGAAACGACCCCATCTCTGAAGCCACCTCGTTCCCGTGCTTCAATGTGTCACCCCCTACACTCGGACTCTCACACTTACACACACACACAACGCCACCTGTTGAACAGATAACTCACCAGGCATTGCACCCCTATAGCATATTTTGAATATGGGAATATTCATAGTGCTATTTAATCAGGGAACAATGAGGGTATTTTATTGACGTTTCGGTGGGCTTGTGGTAATGCACTGATACTAGGTACAGCACAAATTCCATCCCAATAATATCTTCCCATTGATACACCGGGATTTGAACCCGGGACCTTTGGATTACCAGGCCAGTGGCAAGACCACTCCACCACACCTCCCCTAAATCTAATTACTAATCGGCAACCCCTGCATCCACAGGATAGCGAGAGGGTTAATAATAATAATAATAGGCTTAACCCATTGGCTGCGGCTATGTTTGGGCTATTTAGGGAATATTCAGGCACTCCTGAATGATAAATCAAGCATCTGCATTAAATGAACTGTATTTTTTTTTTTTTTTTTTTTAAGAGACAATGAACGGAGGAAGGAAAAACACAGATAAAACAAAAAGGTCCATGTGCCTAAAGGCATCCTCCATTCATAAAATGTTTGTAACAACTGGATTTAAACATTTGTAAATTGTAAGTTTGTGGAAAGCAATTCGAGGGAAGTGAATTCCAAAGAGTAGTAGCTCTGGGGATAAATGAATTCTGATAAGCAGAAGTTCTGCATTGTGGAGGAGAAAGTGTAAATTCATGGGCACTCTCAGCTGCCCTAGTTCTACGGGGAAAGATGTGGAGAGGCGGCACAATTGAAGCAAGTTCCTCGGAACAATTGCTGTGAAAATATCTGTAGAATAATGCAAGGGATGCAACATTTCTTCGTATGGATAATGTAGGAAGGTCCTGTGTGATTGCAGGGTTATTGATTAATCTAATAGCTTTATTTGGAATTTTGTCCAACTGCCTCAATGCAACCACTCCACTTCCACCCCACAGAGGTGAACAGTAATCCATCTGAGAACGCACATGACTTTTATATATTACGTCCAACTGCTCGTCAGTGAAGAATTCTCGAACTCTGTACAGGAGTCCCAGTTTTTTCTGCCGAAAACTAGGCGAAAATAGCTTCAAAATGAGACCAGAACGGGCCCCGTACGTGGTCTGGTTCACCCGCAGCGGTGCCAGTAAAACGCAGGAAACCCGCTATTTGGTAGCACTCGCTCGCTTGGCTACACTGTTGAGAGAGACAGAGAGAGACCCGCGCGAGACACAGCCTACCTCAGTGAGCCGCTCGGTGCTCTGAGGAACAGAGGTGGGCCCCTCACGCTCCCGCCCACTGACACTCGATTTTTACGGTTTTTACAGGCTTTTAAAGCCTGGAAATTGCTGTAACTTGCCAAAACATTCCAGAACGTCACCCGCAGCCAAAGGGTTAATAATAATAATAATAACAATAATAATAATTACAAAAAAACAGTAAATCAAATCAAGCACACCACAGACTCATATCCAATGTCATCAGCTAATGATCCATAAGGAGATAGTACCTTTAACTGAAGCACTGTACTGTATACTATTCTAAATTACCTGTGCACTATCCAGACCACAGTTCATGGCTAATATACTTGGTAGTGTCTTGTAGCGGCGACACTGTTCAATGGGCTGGTACCTAGTACATGAGTCACACCAGGCCTGTCGAGTCTGCTCCAGACTCAAACTACGCTCCACCACAGACGAAAATGAACAGCTGGCTGAAAAGAGAGTTAAAGAGAATAAAAATTAGTTTAGTGTATCAGTGAAGTGATGTGTACTGTCTGACTGCAGTAGTTTGGCCATGTGGAGAGAATGGATGAGGAAAATTGGGTGAAGAATGTTAAAAGTATGATCGTGAAAGAAAGGACGAGTCAGTAGACCGTGGAAGTCCTGAGACAAAGTTTTAAGGATGATTAGGGTGCTATCATAGTACAGTATTTATATGTACGAATAATCTTACCTACTTTTAACAGCATTATTACAAAATTGTTAACACATAATTATACAGTATTAACCTTCAAATTTCAAACAAATCTGAATAAGAATGAAATTCTGGTCACCCCTTCACAGTACGTGTACCAGGTTCATCTGTCAAATGTACAAATGACAGGTTTGCCAACCTACCCTTAAATACACTCACAAGTCCTTCAAGGTTTGCCCTCCACGTATCTCTCTGACTATCCAAAATATTATCTCTTCATTTGCTCTTTTCACTTTTTCCTCTTTTAGTTCAACCTTTCTCTTTACTGAAACCTCAGTTCTGAGAGTATATATTAACTATCCAATTTCTTGTTGTCTGTAAGACTCAACATACAATAGTACTGTACAAGTAATTCTGCAACCACCTCAAATTTATATCAGCATCATTAATCAGAGATGACTACTTTATGAAAGCTTGATTTTTCAAACAATTCTATTCAAAGTAGGCAGTTTCTTTTTTTTGTCAGAGGATTAATTTATGATGATGATGCACGTATGTGTGGAGCACTCAGTCTTAACATTTTATGTATGTCTATCTATCTATCTATTGCCGGACGCCTTACTCCCCTTACGAGGGTGGCCATACACAGACCAAGCGGACCTATTCCCTGTGAGAGGGACAACCCGAGCCAGTTTAGTGAAGGACTTACAGGATTGACCACGCAATTTACGATCCGTCCGACTCCGAGGCCTTCTGTGTATCTTGTTAGCACTATTTTTCTACAGTGGTGTTCGGCTAATCCATCCACTAACCTGCCTTACCCTTAAGTAAGCAGTACAGATTTGTATCAGGTTTACTCCCCTAGACAGGTTGCAACCAAGGCTGACGAGTCCCATCCACCCGGATTTGTATAAGGTTGTCTCCCCTAGATGAGTTGCCGACCAAGGCTAACGAGTCACATCCACCCGTATTATGTATGTGTATGCAGTTTTTAACGCAGTGTACTCCCTTGATTGACAGGGCTAGGGCGTGCCCTTGTTACAGGGACTTAACTGAATATGTGCCACAAATGGCTAGACCAAGCTGTTCAAACTCTTGCTGTCTACTCCCTACTCCCTATAGCCAACTTCACTCACTCCCAGAGGCCGAGTTCTATTGATACCATTACCTGTTGGTAGTTAGATAGAAAGGCCATCCCTATGAGAGTTATACAGTACAGTAGTATGGAGCTCATGTTCTATTCTATTCTATATACTCAGGCCCAATCCCCATTTTTTTTTTTGCAGGAGGGGGGGGGGGGCGACTCAAGACAGAGACAGAATAGGGATAACACAACAGAAAACAATGAACACATGGGGAAAAAATATGATAGATCAAAAAAGAAATATGTGTACCTGGGATGAAATATTAACCATGAACTATTATCTCGAGTGACGGCGTCTCTTCCGTGGATTGACCTCCCAATCTACCAAGATTGGAAGCCAAAGCGTCACATTTTTCCCTTGCCCCTCAACTTTCTCTTCATAATTGCTGAGGGGCACAGGGCCCTGGGTGGGGCTTTGGTTTCCCGGGCGTTTCCGCACCCTCCTCAGCTCCCCGCCATGGAGTGGCTTCGGTCACCCAGGCTTTATTGTGGTCGGCAGGGAGGGTTCTGTGGGGGCGCTCGGTTATGGCCTTGGCCGTGCTCGGGGCCTTGGGGCTGTTCGGCCAGGCAGCTTGGGGAACAACAACAACATCAACATCAACAACAACAACAACAACAACAACAACAACTATTAGACTAATTTACCTTCAGACCACTCAGGAAAGGCCAGGTTGATGAGGAGTGACGTGGTGTTCTTATGGATCTCGTAATTACACTTAGTACACTTGTTGATGCTGACCACGTGTGACCCGAAGATGTTGGACACCGGGGAATGTTCCTGTTTATCTTGGTTCTGTACCAATAGAGTCTCTTCATTTTCTGGAAAAACAAATTATATACTGTATATTATCATTACTTTTAAATATATCAACACAATATATAATACCATCTATTGACATTCTTTATAATTAAAAATGTAAATTCAATATACTGTATGCCATTTAACTCTCTCACTAAGTATGTACCACTCCTGTTCACTCTAAAGTGCCACTTGTTTATTGTGCAGTCTTATGCTTTAATTATCATTTTATAATATAATTAGTTTGAATAGAATACTTTTACTTTACCTTACAGACCATTCAAAACAAAGCCCTAAAAATCATCACAGGCTGCACAGCTACTACACCTACATTAACAAACCACAGTCCTCAGAGTAAAAAACCACCTGGACATGAGAGGTACTAAATTCCTGGCTGCAGCCTCCACAAACCAACACCGTCCACTACACTACATGGCAGCACACCCACAGACACCAAGGAACATCAAAACAACACTCAGTACATGACATCACACACAAATACTGTCATCTCTCCCTCCCTGCCCACCCCAAACCAGCTTCCAGAAGCACATCCATACTCATATCACTCGCCGTTCCATCTAGTCACTCAAAGACAACACGCAGCTGCATGCACGACCTCCCGAAATCCATCCTTCTGAGTCCTCCCTTCCTTGCGAGGACAGAGTCCACCTGGCCAGACTGAATTGTGGGCACCATCCAGCTCTTCTGAGCTATTAGAAGAGACTGGATGACTCCATCGGTGATGCCTGTCCAGGATGTAACACAGCACCCCATACTATTAAACACATCATAGAAGACTGCATTCCACACACTCACTTACGCCAACAACATAATCTAAACTCCTTACGAGCCCAGTGGGAAAGCCCGATCTTCCTTTGGGACTTGAGGATGTTCGGCCAGGCAGCCTAGGGAACGACAACAACAACTTGAATTGTAGTTTCTGTATTCATACAGAATCTACCAAAACATCCTGAACTTCCCAAATTGACTAATTCCTTAAATACGACTAGAGTACGTTAATATAATATTATGTGCAACTAGTTTGCTTGGGAAACAAATCCACTTGCTCATATAGTGCTGCACATTGTATGTGGTGGCTTTGTGTTTTTTATTACATAATATTATTTTGCTAAATCTTCAATGCGCTATTTTCACACAGTGATTTGATAAATTATTTAGTAATTATATTGTGCAGTTCCTGTTTTGGTTTGTTTGTTTTGCAAGTTTTACATTTTAATATTTTGTCCCTACATTATCTAGGAACTGTAAATAACTTTACTAAACTATAAAACATTATCTTACTCTGTTTCTCCCTCTCCAAAGCCAAGACATCCATGCCCTGCCTGGCCAAGTGCATTATCCTCTCATCGTAAGCTTCTCCAATTGAGTGATCCAACTTCTCTTCCAGAGTTTCTGAGTGCAGCTGTTGTAGGACAAATCTATTCCAGCTCTGCAGAAATAAGTTGTATCAGAATGGCATATGGTGTACATTAAAATGTTTGTATATTAAAATGTAATATTCCAGTAAAAAGACAATGGGTATATGTTGCACTAGAAATTGAAGAATGTCTATCTATCTATCTATATGCTCAGGCCCAATCCCCATTTTGGGGGTAGCCGACTCAAGACAGAGCAAGAACAGGGAAAACACAAAAACAACATAAAACAACAAATAAACACAGATAAAAAGCACAAACTCACACACATCCAGGTCACCCAGGAGAAGACCCAGAGACCAGGGTCACCAAGGTCGCTCCAGCACTCCCCCGGCCCCCGACCACCCGGAGAAGAATGTATTTGGTGTATACTAAAAACATTTATTGGTATCGGTTGATAAGGTAATTCCATGGTTTGCACGGGTATACCATGATCATCTGTTGGCTGCTCTCCACACTGCACGGTCCCCTGCAGTGTCCCTGTAAAGTCCCTTAAGGGGAGAGGGTTGGTTTTCATGGACCCCCTTCACCCTCATGTTTAGCCCCATTAGTTTTCAGATTTTAAGATGTTTGCCCCATTAGTTTGCCAATATTAAGACCATAAAACCCATTTCTTTGTCAATATTAAGATTTTTCGTACCACTTACATGTCGATTATTTTCCTGGCGAATGATAATGAGCCAGTAATATAGTGGTAATCGGCCTCCGGGCGGGACATTTTGCTATAAAAAATGTACAAATTTATCTTGAAGGGAGTTTTTGCAGTGTTTTTTTTTAAGCTTGATAGAGGTCTGGGAAGGAAACTATAAAAATAATAAAAGATAAATAAATAAGCAAATAAATACAGTATGCCCATGCCCCCTTAACCCTGACATAAGAATTATATATCTTCACCTGAATCTTGGAAGCAAAGTGGATCTTGGCCCTGTTATCTTGGTCGGAGAGGGTGAGACTCATAGCCGAGGCCTCCGGGATGGTTCTAAAGGCTCGTAGGAAGTTGGATGCGTGGCACGGGATCCCCTGACCCATGCTGACGTCCAACATGTGGAACAGGAACCCTAGTTCACACACCAGGCAGAACTCTCGCTCACACAGGTGGGACATCATCAGGGCTCGGAGTGGGGCAATGTAGTAAAACATCTGAAAACCATAAGTACTGTAAATATATAAATATAATAAAATTAATATATATAATAGCCGGCTTACTTTAACCTAGTGGTGGTTGAGTACCTGCTACCTCATTATAATAATGACAGTACTTAACATTTTACCAGAAGCCCGTCAAAAATTACTACATTTAATGGGCTCAGCCTTGTATATATAATCCTAGGGTAAGTTGGGGTAATTATGCCACGATGGTAATAATACCAATTAAGAGGAATTAAGCTCCAAAACTATTGCATGGATTCAGCTGCCGTTGGACGTACTGTAGGTTTTAGAGGAATGCTGACCTAATAAGGTCATATGAGGTTTTGATCCATTGTGCAAACAAATGGCTTTTGAAAAATTATATTGTTCACCATGCGCTGATTGTTTACCGGTCGCACTGATACGAATACCGATTAGGCGGTATGTAATAATCAAAGTTAGTCACCAAATCCTTCTAGGTGAACCACTTAAACTACGTAGCAACTTGTGGTTTTCACAATTCTCCACAGGAAGAACAGAGCTTGATTTCGCAATTCAGTGGATGTCTGTAACCTTTTCTATTTTAGAGATCGATCAAGCGGAAATGATCGCAGTGAAATTATCCCGTCGGGCGGAGTAATTTCACCGTAAGGAGCGTCTGTTTAATAACATCTGTGGGCTGGCCCAAACTTTTTTTTCCACTTTCCCCTTGAAAGTTTGGATATTTCTTGCTCTCATCACCTCCTCCTCCAGTTTGTTCCTATCTCCTCCAGTTTATGCTCACCTCCTCCTCCAGTTTCTTCCGACATTCAATTCTTCCACACTCTTAGGAAAAGTAAACTTTTGCACATTAACTTTGCATACAATTGTTCTCAATTTACACTCATGGCCTTCTCCTCTAAAATCCTTATAAATGTTCTCAAATCGTTTCACACATCCAAACATCGTAATCACATCTCTCTCTCAGCATGATCATATTTAATTAATAATCTACGTGCGCGGAATTTCGATGTGAGTATCCTAGGTTCAAGTCCTTGGAGTGCCACATGTATTTGTTGATTTCATTAATTGAGTTTAGAAGTGAAGTTGGTTGGTGGAAAAAATATAATAATTATAGTACAGTATATTACTGAAAAGTTAAATATGTCCTTACCTGCAGCATAGGATTGCAGTATGAATTGGGTAGTGACATCTCCAGTCCCGAGAAGCTGGTCCTGTTGTACTGATCGTAGTCAAAGTCGTCCATGCCGTGCTTGCCGTATTTAAGTTCTATCTTCCTGTACCGCCAGGGAACGTGAACGGCCATGCCTTCTTCATTTTTACCAGCGTTATTTTCGTTGTTGTTCGGCATCTGGCCCTTGGTGCGGTTGTATTTGTATGGCACCTGTTGAGTGATAAGATAAATAAAGGCACTCCTCATTTAAAGTATCCTCATTAGCTTAATTTTTTTCATGAGTACTGTATAGTGTATATTAATTGAGGAACAAAATCTACTTGCAGTTCTAAATGAGAAAATAATAGTGCAATATCGTATTTCAAGAATATAACTACAGTACAACGGGAAACAAGTGGAAGTTGCCTGTACTGCTGTTTTCTGATGCTACAGTTCTGATGAACGATAGTGAATGGGAGTTGCAGGGGCTGGTAAATATGTTAGGAACAGTGTGTGAAAAACGAAATCAGAGGGTAAACGCGGAGAAGAGCAAGGTTATGGTCTTTGAAAGGGGTGCAGCCACAGAGTGTGAGGTGAAGTTGAACGGTCAGGCTATGGAGAATGTCAGCTCATTCAAGTATCTAGGCAGTGTATTAAGTAAGATGGGAAGAGGGATGTAGGAATGCTGAAAGCAGTAACAAGAAATAGGGTGGTCAGCATGGAAGTAAAGAAGTCCTTGCATGACAGTGTGGTAATCCCGACATTGACTTACGGGAGCGAAGCATGGACATTGGTGAAGAGACTCAAACCAAGAGTGAGAGGGGTGGAAATGAGTTATCTGAGAAGTGCGTGCGGAGTTACATGGAGGGATAGACAGACGAATGAAGAAGTACGAAAGCGGTGTGGTGTGGATGTAGATGTGCTAGAAAGTGAACACCTTGAGATGGTACGGGCATGTGGAACGTATGGGAAGTGAGAGAATGACTAAGAGAGTATACAAGAGTGAGGTGGAAGGACGAAGAGGGAGAGGTAAACCGGGAGAGAGGTGGAAGGATGGATTTAAGAAGTATATGGGTGAAAGCGATGCTGGATGGGAGGAAAAGCGTCAACTGACTGGGGACAGGTGTATGGGGGCGATTTATTCGTGGCCACACCTTCAGGGATCACGACGTCCGGTAATAGATAAATAGATAATAAGGAGAGTAAAGAAGACTGCAGTAACACATATTATAACTACTGTATAGAGCTAGTTTTTATCATACCTGATTTCTTTTCTTATTGTACATGTTTGGAGCATAACCAATATTGCCGACAATTTTCATGCTCTGGAGGATGGCTGGATCGATGGGTGGTGTTGGTCTGTTGGTGGAACAAGAATTAAAATATTACACAAATATTACATATATGTACAATACAGTATATGGTAGCTGGGGATGCCTTTCAGCCACATTCTGTGGCCAATATGTTGGCCAGAGAATGCATCTTTGCTGGGAAGTGTTCCTCACTTGGCTATACTGTAAATACATTATTTTGCAAGTTTTACATTTTAATACACAAATTTAAAGACCGAATGCTCCACTTGAAGCGCGGTTCCAGTCCGATTATTGTAGTAGCGATCTCTCCATCTCAACTGAGGTTTTCCTATCCCTCTACCACCCCTTGACTCATATACTCTCTTTGTAAGCCTTTCATCTCCCATTTGCTCAACATGTCCATACCAGAACAGCACCCTTCTCTCCACTCTGGCCGACAAGGGTTTCTGCTGTCCCACTCTCCTACGCACCTATTCATTCCTCAATCTGTTTCTACACGTCACTCTACATATACTGTACTCCTCAAGCAGTTCATCTCTATCACATCCAACTTTCTTCTCTCTTGTGCCTTCAGAGCCCACATCTCAGCCCCATTCATCACTGTTGGTACAACTATCCCTTGATACATTGCACTTTTAGCTTTCATTCCAAGATTTCTCACCTTCCACATACTTCCCTTTGCTTCGAAAACTTTCCTTCCTTCATATACTCTCTGTTTTACCTCCATTTCAAATCTACGACCTTCCTTATCATTCATCCTAGTTCACTCCACTTGTTCCAGTATTTCCCCATCCAGCCTCACATCTAGATTCACCCTACGAGCACCTCTATTAAACTCCATCACTTTACTTTCATTGACGTTCACCCTCACCTTCCTCCTCCCACATACCACACCAAACTCTTTGACTACTCGCTGCAGTTCCTCCTCAGAATCCGCCACCAACGCTATGTCATCAGCAAACAGCAATATACATATTAACTAATATTAAAACATGGTAAAGTGATTGATTTTACCAGTATTTTATTATGGATACAAAAGTGGCAGAGATGAAACTCGGGCTTAGACTCCCACTTGAGACCGGTCACCTATCAATACTAGTGGCACATTAGTGTAGACCTACCGGTAAACAAAACACAAAAGATGTGGGGTTCACAAATCGGTTTGGTCAAGGTTACTCAGTTAATATTAGTTTATTATGAAATATATTATAGCATTAGGGTAATTAGGCTACCTACATTTGTTTTCCTCAATCCTAGTGGGTATTTGGCTGCGAAAAGTGTAAGTTTAAGGAGGCACTGGACCTTATCCTTATTTTTCCCATAAGACCTTAAGTTCCAAGTACAGTATGAGGTTTCAAACTTAGGCCGGAATGTATCCCTCGCATACTTACTGTACTTAAATACATACTGTACATTATGCACTCCTAATAAGATTAAAGTAGAAAAACTAATAGAATACTGTACCTGTATTTGACTTTCATGTACTGATCGGGCCAGTCTGATATGAGTTTCGTGGTAGGGTAGCAGAGGGGGATGGAAGCAAACGAAGAGTACTCATCTGTCATGGGCATCGCGTGGGTGTGATCCGGTATATCGACCATCTCAGTTTCCTGCCAATATCGGTACTCATATATAATTTCAGAAATATAAATAAATAATATTTAACCCTTCCTACCCGGGCTGCCTTAGGTAAGGACACCGCTGCAGAAGGGCAGGTACCCGGGCGTCCTTAGGACAGACAGTAAGCTTGCAAGCCTTGCAAGCTTGATCCGAACGCCGTGCGTCGGACGAATGTAAACAAAGTCGGTCGCTTCGTCACCACACCTCCGAAAACAAGAAGGAGAAGACTCGTTTGTTATTATACGTCTGTATGTCTTAGTTTCATTAGTGAAAACATCGTCGTATTGCTAACATCGCCTGAAAATGCACTCCACTAAAATCGTCATCACAACTGAACCAGTTGACTTAGAGAGCTCTACTCAACGCCAGTTTACAGTTTGGAAACCGCACTACGTTTAGGGATGCGTGGGAAATTTCTAGCAGTTAAAATAAACAAAAATACGGTAGCCTAGGCCTAGACGTTTTTCGGCCATTTCGCCCGGGTACGGGCGACCGTCCTTGTAACAGGCAGCCCGGGTAGGAAGGGTTAAACAATTTTTATGCAAGATTTAATATAAGTTTTAAAACATTTAATGGAAATCTAGTTGGTAATACTTTTAGATATTAGAAGTCTTATTTAGCAATTAACAAATTCTAATTTTCACAGGGTAGAATTAGTAATAGAGCCTTTGTACAGTCAAAAGCAAAGGTTCACCGATAACCTAAATATGAAACTGTAAAATCAAACTGAAACACTCGTCTCGATAATCTTTAAACTGGATTGTTATTAATGATTGACTGTTCTATCCCATTTTAGACAATAGGAGTTACAAATTATGCATTTCTCTCTTGGCATTACACAATAGTCTCATCAAAGATCTCTACTGGCAAACAGCAGGATTATTGACACGAGTCCAGGGCCCCCACTACTATACAGTAATCCATTCAAATTAACTAGGCAGCAAATATACACCCCACAAATATGAGTATGAGTGAACAAGATAGGTTGGCAGGGGTGTGTAGAGTGGCCCTTGAAGCTAAATAATAAAGGACTTATCTCCAAAAGCTGAAAATAGATTAAACAAATCATATACTGTACATATAAGGAGAAAGAGTTGATAAATATGACAATTCAGTATCATCAATCTGACGCCCCGCTTCCTGAGGAAGCACCCCAAAAAGGATGGCCATTGCAGAAACTGCTTCTCTATCCACATGATCATACACTTTTTCCAAATCCATAAAAGTCTAAAAAACCTCCTCACTTTTCTCTAAATACTTCTCGCATAGCTGTCTTACTGCAAAAATCTTATCCACACACCCTCTTCCCTCCTAAAACTGCACTGATTTTCTCTGCAGTTGTGTTTGGCTCTAGGGCTGGCATGGGGCTGAAAGGGAGTGTACATTGTGCACGTGTACGTGCTCCCCAGGCAGGCAGGCAGGCATGTGGCGATGGTGTTGCAGTAGTGCTTCGTCTTACAAACCAAAACTGTTTTCCCCCTCGCGATCCCCCACCCGCGTTCTTCCTCATTCCCTCAACTCGCCCATCTCATGGCTATTGTCAGACAGAACAGTACATCTCTCCTCGATGTTTGCCAGGTAACTGATGTGTCTGGGAGATTCTTGGCGTGTGGAAGCTTGAGCTGCCTAGTGTCACTACGCGCCACCAAAGTAAAGGGGCCGTGTGCACACTGGCACGGTTTTCATTAGCCTGTAAAGTTTGTGTCTATGGATAGGATACTCGCAGCCCATTATATAGGACTTTCTAAAGGATACTCGCAGCTAAGAGGTTATTATACTCCACAACAATACCATCCATACCTTCTGCTTTACCCACTCTCATTTGTCTCACTGCTTCTTTCACCTCATTCTTCTCAATCCTTTCATTCATTCCCTCCCACCTGGGTAGCCTGGGAAACCTGCCTCCATCAGCCACTGCTTCAATCACTGCCTCTCTTCCGTCTCTTACATTCAGCAAAGGTTCAAAATACTCAACATATCTTTTCCTCACTTGCACACTTTCCACTAATAACTCTCCATTTGCATCATTCACCGACTCTTCCCTTTTATGTTCTCTTGTCCTTACTTTCTTTACTTTAACTACCTAATTCCAGAACATCTTACAATCCTCAAAATTCTCACTCAATCTTTGACCCCACCTTTCATTTGCACTTTTCTTCACTTTTCTAATCTCCCATTTCGCCTCCCTCCTTTTCATCCTTGTACTTCTCCCATACCTCTAACACTTCCAACCTGTAAAACCCTCTCAAACCACGGTCTCTTCTCCCCAATTGCTTTTCTCACTGTATCATTCCACCACTCGCTTCCCTTCCTAATACCTCTGCCACCTACTCTCCTTTTACCACATTCTCCCTCTGCACTTGCTTTCACTCCTTCCTTAAACTGTTGCCATTCATCCTCTATTTCTCTCTCTTCCATCCATTTCTCAGTTAGCCTCTCCTGGTACTGTACTCCCTCTCTTTTGTACTTTTCTCTAACTCATTAAGGGGAGTAAGGCGTCCGGCAATAGATAGATTAACTTTTATTACTTCTCGCTTTTTTCGCATTTTCCTGTAACGCCTCACTCTCAGCTTTCAACTCCACAAAATAATGATTAGCCATACCCTCAGCCTCACCTCTAAGCACATTCACATCCAGCAGTCTACATATTAGAAATACCTGTAGTAATAAAATACGTACAGTACCGGTATTAAATTTCTAATGTACACATACCTGTGAAAAGTTGTTAAAAACTGGCTTACTCCCTGATGTAAAGAGATGCAAGGAACCCAGACTGTCACCAAAGACAATGGCTTGAGATGAAGAGGCTACGTCAAATGTGGTGATCACACTGTCTGGCACACAGCTGACCTAAAATAGAAGGGCATTAGTAAAGTTATCTGGAAGAGAATTATTTACAAGAAAACAAAAAATACTAATTAATATAAGAGATCAACTGAATAGTACTGTATATACAAATAATTCAATGTATACCTGGTGATTCATGCTCATAATAGCACTATCAGGTTGTCCAGCATCCATGAGCTGCCACTGACCGATGGACGACACCGCGGCCAGACAGGAGGACATGCCTGACACGAACCTCAGCAGCAATGGCGGCACCAGGGCTCTCAGGGGCAGGGACAGCTTCATCATGCGCAGGTCAAACACCATCACAAACTGGTCCCCCAGGAGTTGGCCCATTCTGTGTGGTGGAATCAATTAAATTTCATGCTCAACAAGGTGTTTTGATTACATACATACTGTACATACTCTGGTCACTGTACATACACATGATTTATTAAAACAAATTCAGCAGTTTCTTGTCAACTTTACCACAATCCCAGCCATAGATATAATTTTGCATTGGTCAATTTCCAAGAGATGACCTCATCTTCAAATATAACTGGGCGAGCAGCCCTTAACCCGGGAGCTGCGGGGAGACTCTTAAGAGTTCCCCCGGCGCACTGCGGGGAGACTCTTAAGAGTCAGAGAAAATAAAAATCAACTTTTGACATCGAAAAAAAAATATTTTTTTATATTTTTTTTTTTTATTTTTTATTTTTTTTTGGCCCCTGGGCCATGCAAAATCTCAGTCCTCTACCTCCCCTCCTTCCCCACTTTCCTCCTCTCCTTCAGTTATCACCTATTTTCCCTGTTATTCCCTTATTCTGAGGTATATTTTCGTGCTAACATTAGAAATCCGATTGGAGGGTGTGGTCATCACTGATAGCAAGCGAGTGCAAGAGAGAGAGAGAGAGTATCGATCGACTGTGTCTCAGTGGCCTTGGGGGAAATTGGCGGGAAAGCAGATTGCCTCACCCATACATTATACAACTCGCGGGCTATATCTCCGATTTTGACCATCCAAACGCTGTTTTCACTCGTTTTATTGTTGTTTCAGGTTAATACCTTTATAATCAACCCATAATAGGCGCATATGGATAAGTATTAATGCTATTAATGGCACAATGAATATTTTAGTGGCGGAAACACCTCAAATACGTCAGCACAGGGGGACGTTTCCAATTACCCCCATGCGCACTTCAGAGGTTAACAGGGTTGCCTGGAACGCCGCCATTAGGACAAGAGACTGAAACTACACGTATGTGTGGAGAACTCCGTTTTAAAATGTTATGTATGTAGGCCTATGTATGTAATAATAATAATAATAGCAACAATAAAAATATAAATCATAATAAAAATAATAACACACATATTATGACTACTATCACAATTGATCACTCTCATAACAACCATTATTATCATCATGTTATTATTATTTCTATTATGTATGAATTCTAACAGTGTCGTCCATAAAGTTGGTAGACCTTTGTTGAACCAGCACAGTGTCCCTATGAAGGGCTTGCTAGTCCGCATATGGTGCCAAATAGGATTATAGGGATTGCATCATTGATGGAGAAGCCACTACTGTATTACATTTTGCATTGGCAACTTAGCTACTAATAAAACTAATACAATAACAATAATCTCTAAAATGTACAAAAATAATATGCCAGATAAACAAATTAAAAAACAAAACAAAAACAGTATCATGATTAATAAAAAGGGTTATCATACAGAATAATATGAAATACTAATGAGCTTCAGCATTCAGGCAATTTAAATATAATGGAAACATAAGAGATTATCTTAATAATAATCTTTGAACAAAAATCCTAATCAAACCTGTTTGAAAAGCCACAGGTCGCAATGTAGTTCCCAAAGACATCAAAATCGGAGAGGCTGCCACTGTGTGCCTGAAAGTAGATATGTTGCATACACTTAGTCAAAATACTGGAATGGGTAGACTTCTACAAGTTTTTGTAGGACTACAGGACTGAGCTGCAAGGAAAAGGACAGATATTTGGGATGCCTTGGTCATGGTAGTATATACGCTCAGAGGGAATTAATTTGTTTTCTTGGGAGGGGACCTAAATGGGCACGTTGGTAAGAGTACAAATGGATACGAAGGAGTGCATGGTGGATATGGATACAGCACTAGAAATGCCAAAGGTGAAAGAATCCTAGAGTTTAGTGAGACCCTAGACATGAGAGTTTGTAACACAATGTTTGGGAAGAGGAAGAACCCCCTGATCACTAATGAATATTGCGGGACAGCAGCCAAATTGACTAAATTCTAGCTACGAAGAATGAGTGGAACTTGTTTAGGAAAGTGAAGGTTATTTCGCGAAAAGAGTGCATTACCCAACATACATACAGTGGTTTAACGTTGTTTTCTATTACATATATTGTAATGGCTCAGACGTGGTTGCCTTTCCTGCAGTTGGAATATAATACAATAAAGTCCAGTCACAACACCGCCCCATCATGTTATCACTTTGGCTGATAATGGCATAATGCTAACTGTGCCATAGCAAGACAAAACTAAGTCCAACTGCAGCACCTGCAGTATCTGAAAATCACACCAGCCTCAACAGTGCTACAATACGATAATGCCATATCAAAACTTTAGTGTACATTAGGAATCTTGAACTTTAATAATAATAAAAGTCAAACCATCAAGTACAGAAATTATAATCCATTAAACATTGAAGCTTTTAAAAATTGTTTAAGAACTGTGTCCTGGAATTTGATTTTATCATCGCATGATCCAAACGTGATTTATTGTAATTTTCAACATATTTTTGAAGCCTGCTTTAATAAATACTTCCCGTTAATTACTAAACGCATGAAAACAAAACATATGAACAAGCCTTACATCACAACAGAAATTAAAGAATTTATTAAAGAAAAAAACAGGCTTCAAAGAAAAAGTGCTGAAAGACCGATAACCTATGGCGAGGCTTATCGAAAAATTCGAAACACAGTGACGCTTAGCACTAGAAAGGCTAAAGATGAATATTATAAAAACAAATTGATCGAACATTCTGGTAACCCTAAAAAAACTTGGAATGTCATTAATAATGCTCTGCATAGACATAATAACTCCAAACTTAGTAACTCCTTTATTGTGAATAATACTGAAATTACGAACCCTGATGCTATTGCCAGAAGTTTTAATTCATTTTTATTAATGTAGGTAAAGAACTAGCAGAAAAAAATGACAAAACTGATATAAATTTTAGTCATTATCTACCACACAGGAGAGAAATACTTATCCTGTCCCCCGTTACAGAAACTGAACTAACAAATGTAATTCGTAACTTTCATAATTCTTCCCAATACAATATTCCTATTAGTTTAATTAAAGAAATTGCCCCAATATTGTCAACAGTATTGTTGCATCTTTGTAATTCTTCCTTCTCAAGCGGTATATTCCCTGACAATCTAAAGATCGCCAAAGTTACACCTCTATATAAAGCAGGAGACAAGAGAGAACTAAAAAATCACTGACCTGTGTCAATACTCCCAGCTATCAGAAAAATACTAGAAAACTAATGTACGATAGACTTTCCACCTTTTGTGAAACAAACGGCATTTTAACAACTTCCCAGTATGGATTTAGAAGAGGTAAATCTACGGAGTCTGCCCTGCTTTCTTTTACTAATGACATATTACATTCCTTTGATAAAAGACACTTCACAACAGCTGCATTCCTCGACCTGTCAAAGGCATTTGACACCGTTGATCAATGCATTTTGTTGGACAAATTAGAACACTATGGCATCCGAGACACAGCAAATACCTGGATTAAATCATATCTTACTAACCGGAAACAGTTTGTTCAATATAATGACCGCTCATCAGAGACTCACACTATTTTGTATGGAGTACCCCAGGGATCCATACTGGGACCATTGCTCTTTCTCATATACATTAACCCTCCAGCCCCGGCTATGTATTATATATATATTCCTCGAAACCCGGGTGTTTTGGCCGAAAAACGTCTAGGCTAGGCTACCGTATATTCGTTAATCAGACTGCTTCCCGCATCCCCAAGAGTAGCTGTGTTATTTACCTGTAGAATGGCATTAAGTAGAGCTCTCTAAGTCAACTGGTTGAGCTGTGATGATGATTTCATTGGAGATAACTTTATGGCCAAAACAGCCACTTTACACCACTTTTCGATACTTAACAACAACATACAGGCACACACGAACAAGCGACGCTCTCCTTCTTGTGGCCGGAGATGCGGGGCGTCGGTCCAGCCGGCTGTTGTTTACATGCGTCGGACCGACGCCTCGCACACGAAGCTCACAGGCTTTCAACCACTGGGCGTTCAAGAGGCCTTCCGGGTACCTATTATATGCTTTTTTATGGGCGTTCAAGAGCCCTTCCGTGGTGAGAGGGTTAATGACCTTGTAATTGTAGTAGAAATTGAAATTTGTCCTGTTTGCGGATGACAGTACTGTCTATGTAAATCACCTTGACCTTCGCTTCCTGATCCATACTATGAATAATGAACTAATTAACGTATACAATTGGATATCTAGCAACAAATTAACTCTAAATATTGATAAAAGCAACTGCATAATTTTTCACAGAAACAAAAGTATTCCAGTAAACCTAGAACCATTAAAAATTAAAGATTCTGTTTTAAAACTAGTCGAAACAAAATTTCTTGGGATAACGGTTGATAAACGATTGGCTTGGAATCAACATATTCACAATGTAAAACAAAAAATGAATAAACAATGCGGTAAAATGTGGGCACATTCTTGATTTGGTTTTATCTCCAGTTGGTTGCAATCGTGTGTCGGGCATTGAAGTTGATCCGATAGATCCTACAGTCTCTGACCATGCTTTAATTGCTTTTTATATCAGTGTATCCAAAGTATCTTCCTATAAAAAAGAAATTAGGTTCAGAAATTACAAAAATATTGATCAAGAGCAAATTTGCCATGAAATTGACCAGTCTCTAAATGCCATCAGCTGCTCTGTTCTTTCATCTGATGAACTAACTGAGATTCATAACAGGGTACTTCAATCTGTCTTTGATCATCATTGCCCGGAGATTGTGAAGACAATTATTGTGCGTGATGATTCACCTTGGTACGGCCCACCAGTTAACTCTCTCCGCAGACAACGTAGGAGAGCAGAACGAAAGTGGCGCTTGCAGCGAACGGAGGAAACTCGACTGGAATATATATCGGCAAGAAAAGATGTAGTCTGTGCAGTGAAAGCTGAAAAGTCTAAGTATTATCCAAACAGAGTTGATTCCTGTGGCAATGATCAAAAGAAGCTTGCTGAGGTTGTAAATGGTTTGTTGGGTCGGAAGAACATGGCTCCCTGTCCTGCCTCCGTGCCAAGCGCTCGACTGGCCTCTGATTTTTCTTCATTTTTCAAGACTAAGATAACACGCATTAGAAGTGAGTTAGGTAATACATTGATCAATGACGAGTTTTCGGTGGATTTCCAACCTCCACATGAAATTAATCGTATCCTATCATCATTCCATCCAGTGGACACAAGTAAAATTATTAGTTATGTCAGAGACATGAATAAAACTTTCTGCAAGCTTGATCCTATCAATGTATCCAAGATGTCATTTGTCTATCTGCATGTCGCAGACTTCATCTGTAAAATTGTAAACAGATGCTTCATGGAGGGTAACTTTGTTCAATCTGAGAAACAAGCTCTATTGGTGCCTCTTCTAAAGAAACCTGGACTTGATGCTGAGGATATGTCAAATTACCGACCTGTTTCAAACTTGTCATTTCTTTCAAAAATAATTGAGCGGGCCATACTTGATCAATTGTTACCATTGCTTGAACAGAACAAAGCTGTTCCTCTTGCTCAGTCTGCATATAGGAAATACCATTCAACTGAGACCTCTTTATGTAAGATTCAGAATGATTTGGTGGAGAACACATGCAGCGGGAAGGCGTCTCTCTTGGTTTTGTTGGATCTTTCTGCAGCCTTCGATACAGTGGACCATGACCTACTGTTAAAAGATCTGCATTCTTACGGTGTTCGTGGAAGAGCACCCTTGCTCCTCAAATAATATTTATCAGATAGATTTCAGCGTGTGGTGATTGGCCATACCATCTCTGACCAAACCCCCCCTGTTGTATGGAGTTCCTCAGGGATCGGTTCTGGGACCGATCCTCTTTAGAGTTTACACTAGCAGCTTGGCATCCTTGCTAGATGCTCATGGTGTTGCCTATCACTTTTACGCTGATGACACTCAGTTGTATGTGAAGATAGAAAACATTAATGATACAAAGACCAAAATGGAATCTTTATTGTCTGACATTAAGATCTGGATGGCAAAGCGGAAACTCAAACTGAATGAGAACAAAACAGAGATCATCATCATTCATGGAAATAGAAGGGGAAATGATGCTGAGAATGTAGTGACTCTGGATATGGGAGGTTCTCAACTTCGCCCAGTAAGCTCAGTGCGAAACCTTGGAGTATACTTTAACTCTAAATTGAACTATGAGAATCACATCAATCAGGTCATCAAAATTTTTAATCTCCAAATCAGAAACTTGTACAGTATTCAGTTAGACGGTTTCTTAACAAGCGCTGTCTTCTAACATTGGTTCACTCAATTGTCCTATCACGTGTGGACTATTGTAATGCCTTATTGGTTGGCCTTCCTAATTACTTGCTACAAAAAGTTCAGTCCATACTAAATAGAACAGCGAGGCTCATATTTGATCTGCCTCCAAGAACCCCCACTTCTTCATATTGATAGAGCTGCACTGGTTGCCAGTTAAAGCTAGGATAGAGTTTAAGTTGTGTCTTTTGACTTTTAAGGCACTTATGTTTGGCGAACCTAAGTATCTTGCTGACCTCTTGAGACGCCCTTTGGCACGTTCTGGTGCGATCCTGAGAAGCGGTGATGATGTGCTGCGTCTTGATGAACCGGTAGCTATCCAGCAGTCCTCTTTCTCTGATCGGTCCTTTTCTTTCGTGGCTCCTAGGTTATATAATGAATTGCCTTTATCAATTAGACAGCTGAACTCCATAGACTCTTTCAAAAAACAGTTGAAAACCTTTCTCTTCTGTAGGAGTTATGATCTTGCAAGTGGCACAGTGACAGGTCGTTACAGACTCTAACTGCTGCCATGTTAAATAATTGTTGTTGCTTGAACTACAGGTGAACTGCACCACACTTCTCTTGATTGTGGTGCACTGAGTTACGAGCGCTAGTGAATTCCTCTGGAAGAACTGGCGCTTACGAGAAATAAAAGACCAGATTATTATTATTATTATTATTATTATTATTATTATACTTTACCTGACTCTAAATTTATTTATTTAATACTAACGCTTTATTGCACATTTATTACTCCCTGACATATCCGCATATATTTTACTGCCATACGGTATGGGGAAACGCAAATAAAACAAAAATGAAACCATTAGCAATCGTTCAAAAACGGGTAATTAGAACAATGACATATAAATCAAAATATGCTCACACAAATTATTTATTTCATGATCTAAGACTTTTAAAATTAAGTGACATAAACATTTATTGCAATTCTCAGTTTGTTTTTAAATCGGTAAATAATAATACGGACAACAGCATGTTTCAATATCACGTGAATAATAGATACAACTTTAGAAACAAGGGTCTTCTAAAAATCCCTCTCATGACTTCAAGCCAATCACAGTCATCAGTTGTTTATCGTGGAGTGAAGGTATGGAACGGTCTCCCGCAATACATCAGAGAGAAATTAACAGCTTTAAGTTTCAAGAAAGCTCTGAAAAATTACTTACTCTGTAAATACAATCACAATGGTAATAACGAATAGATTTTTTTTTCTGTATTTAAGTGTTCATTCTGTATGAATGAATTGTCTTTGAAAGGAAAACTAAATATAATAGTATTATGTATATACTATAAATATTTGTTTGTTAGGAGTGCGTAAATCATAATTATGTGGATGCAAGAGATGACTGTGAATATGGTATATAAGATGTAAACTTATGAATGAATGAAGGTGTATAAATGTGGATAAAATGGGTGTATGATTAAATAAAATAATTGCCATTTGTATATGCGGTCGGCGCGTGTAGTCAGCGGAGTCTCGGAAATTGTATTTATGCAATTATATTTTATTAGATTGTTGTAGGAAACCATATCATTGATATGTTTCTTGATTTATCCCTTTTCCGTTTTACCCATTGCAAATTTAATTATACATTTAACTCTTAAGCCTCTAATAAACCTAAACAATATACCGAAACTCTGCGGATTGAGCGAATTGACTGCTTGATAGTAAATTGTGTATGATTATATTTGGTATAATTATGTGTGTATGTATGTGTGTATGTATGTGAGTATGTATATGTATCTGTATGATACATAGTATGAGTATGTATATGAATGTAAAGGTTGAAACAAAGTATATAAATGTGTATATAATATATCACTATTATGTAATTGCCAGGAATACTGTTTAAATTTTCTAATGTCAAATAATGGGACTATCCTATTATTTGGGTTTAACTAATTCAGGTGTCTTTATAAGAGAGGCAACTCTCAATAAGGCACAGCCAATTATGTACTGTACTAAGATAATATTACTTTGTATTATAATGTTCTTGGGCTGAATAAACTATTTCAATTTCTATTTCAATTTTCAATTTTTAGAGCAGCAAAAGCCTGCCACAGCACTGCCCCACCATGTAACACTGTGGTCGACTTTGGCGTGTCGCCAAACAGTGTCCAGGTAAGACTAGTAGAGTCCCCTGTTGCAACTATCCGCGCCCCACCAGCCTCGGCAGTACCATACCAAGACAGTGCCAATAGCAAGGCTTTATTGTATGGTTGTTGTTGTTGACGTTCCCTAAGCTGCCTGGCCGAACAGCCCCGAGTCCCTAAGGAAGGCCATGGCCACGGTCGGGCTTTCCCACAGAGCTCTCAAGGAGTGTAGATTGTGTTGTTGGCATAAGTGATTGTGTGAAATGCAGTCTTCTAGGAAGTGTCCAATGGTATGGGGTGCTGTGTTACATCCCGGCCAGGTGTCGTCGACGGAGACATCCAGTCTCTTCTGATAGCTCAGAAGAGCTGGATGGTGCCCACATCTCAGCCTGGCCAGGTGGACTCTGTTGTCCTTGCGGGGAAGGGAGGATTCAGAAGGATGGATTTCGGGAGGTCGTACCTGCAGCTGCATGTTGTCTATGAGTGATTGAATGGAACAGCGAGAGATATGAGTATGGATGTACTTCTGGAAGCTGATTTGGGGTGGGCAGGGAGGGGGAGAAGACAGTATTTGTGTGTGATACCATGTGCTGGGTGTTGTTTTGATATATCTTGGTGTCTGTGGGTGTGTTGCCATGTAGTATAGTAGGTGGTGTTGGTTTGTGGAGGCTGCAGCCAGGAATTGAGTGCCTCTCATGTCCAGATGATCTTTGACTTTGAGGACTTTGGTTTCTTGATGTAGGTGATCTGTAGGTGTAGTAGCTGTGCAGCCCGTGCAGCCTTGTGGTTTAACAGAGGATGGCGGGTGCCCAACCCCGAAAGGGGTTGAAATAGGGGAGCTATCCCCCCGCCAAAGGTGGCTTTCTAGGGCCTTTCCTAGCTGATGCTGAGAGGATTGGGTTCTAGTCATTTGGTGATGGGCTGGTCTATCAGAGTGAGAACTGAGCGATCTCTGTCATACCCATAGCTTACTCTGACTGATCCTTTTACTTATATATTTTCTAGATCTCAAGTGACGGCGTCTCTTCCGTGGACTGACCTCCCAATCTACCAAGATTGGAAGCCAAAGCGTCACATTTTTCCTTTGCCCCTCAACTTTCTCTTCATAATTGCTGAGGGGCACAGGGCCCTGGGTAGGTCTTTGGTTTCCCGGGCGTTTCCGCACCCTCCTCAGCTCCCCGACATGGAGTGGCTTCGGTCACCCAGACTTTATTGTGGTCGGCAGGGAGGGTTCTGTTGGGGCGCTCGGTTATGGCCTTGGCCTTGCTCGGGGCCTTGGGGCTGTTCGGCCAGGCAGCTTGGGGAACAACAACAACAACAGAGGATAAAGAATATTTCCTCTATACAGCAGTTAAATCCTACATGCTGTACCAAGTGACCAAAAGAGGTGGGTGGATGCGACTTATTAGGCAACCTACAGTATTTAACCACTTCAGTACCGGCGACGTCTTTTTAATTATATTATGGCTATACTGTAGTTGGGCAATTTTATGCAGTTTAAGGAGGATCTTTGGTAGTCAAAATGGTTAAGTGAGATAGTTTGAAGCATGTTAATTGCTGGAGGTCTTTTGGTTAAATTGAATGAAGTTGTATAATACTGTAGTAGCCAGAATAGAGTACAAAAGACGTTGCCGGTACGGTACAGAAGGGGTTAAAGGAAGGGATACGGATATTCAGAATAACAACCATTTCCTCGCAAGCAGATCTTCATACAGTATGCAGGTTAATGGAAGAAAAGGCACCCGTACATAATAATAGCTTTAAAACGGCTTCATGGGAACTATAGGCAACCAGCCTGCTAACATTATCCTTCAGAACAATGACTCGGCCCCCTGAGGAACTATCTTTGGGTGCACACAGGCTGAGCCATACTATCATAGATATAATTGGGAGTTGAGCCGGTATCACACGAGAGCTTTTATAGTTAACATTTTTCTGGCAACATTTCTGGAATATTTTGCCCTGGTATTAATTAAAATGATGGTAGATGAATTTAGGTAACCGAAATTATATGGATGTTGACCTAATAAGCTGCCAGACCAGTGTTGAGGATAAATGTTGAGGGAATAAGCGCTCGTGTGATACCGGCTTTACTGTTGCATAAGGAATAAAATACTGCTCATCTTGGACAATCTTCAAGGCTTTCTGCTGTAAACTGCTGATGCCTCTTTACTATTAGCTATTTAATCATGTTCTGATTTTGATTACTCGCCTTTTACGAGTATTGTACACTGAAATATGTTGCTAACAATGAACACCTGGTATAGAGTATATATATGATGCAGAGACCTTGCAATTTCATATTTTTCCATGCAGTAACTAGAAATAAGTTAATGAGGGATTAAATTTACCATGAGCTGAAAACCGATTATTGCTACTGTATTACCGTACCTGAAAGAAGTGTTCCTGGCGCATGGTGCGTGGGTCATGCAGGACGATGCGGCCCGTTAGGTCACCGTGGCAGATGAACCTCGGGTGGTCTCGCAGGATCACACACCCGTTCTCCCCAACCTGGTGCTGTAACATAACATATTTAATTTCATATAAATTATAATGTAAAACTTGCAAAATAAACAAACCAAAACTTGGACGAACACAGTAAAAAGAAAAAAAAATATATCAAAATCGCTATGTGGAAACAACGCTTAAGCAAAATAATAATTCATAAATAAAAGAACACAATCCACCACATAGGGTGTACATTACTACATGAGCAAGTTAATCTGTTTCCCAAGCAAACTAATCACTGGATTGCCACATGTATTTGTTGATTTCATTAATTGAGTTTATGAGTAAAGTCGGTTGGTGGAGGGAACATAATAATATAACAACGCACTATCGTCACGTTCAAGGAATTAGGTCGATTCACATACGGTAAGCCCTTATCTGGACACGTTTTTTTCAGCAAATTATATTCCCATTCCTGAGTGTGTTGGGATACTTAGATTGATCAGTGAGATCTGGTTCAAATAGTTATTGTAGTACAGTATAAACAAAATATATGATGGATGCAATAATAACAATGCACAGTACAGTATTAGATACAAAGTAGCAGAATGGATAAAGAGAAATACTTTGCGGTGGTACGGTCATATGCAGAGAATGAATGAGGACATAATGCCAACAATGATGCATTGAAATTGGCCAAGGGCCAAGATAGATAGTGGTATTGTATATTTTTCGTAATTTTAATTTACATTGTATCCTTTTTTAAATCTTTAGCTTATGCTGTTTAAATGTAAGCTTCTATTCAGGATCCCGGTACACTGCCTTTTAAATATTTATTGACACAGGGTAAGGCCGAGTCTTACCTCAGTGGGTTGCCCCTTTCCCTAAGATTTTTACATTTTTATGCCAGCTTCTTACCCGTTTATTTACCTTTACAGTATTGAAAGTTTTACAACTCTTTCAGCTATTTGGCATGGAGCAATACAAAAATAAAAATAAAACAAAATAAAATACAAAAATAGAAAATGATTCTGTCAACCTTTATAAAAAATAAATAAATCTGGTGATAACTTTTATATCATTGATATTCTTACATCTATGAACCAAAGACATTTAAATTAATAAATAAGTTTTCATCTGGAGTTTTCTCGGAGGAAGGATAGCCTCCCAGGCTTCAAATCAAGTTTGCACTGTAGAGGATGGATGGCAGCCCAGGCTCCCTTGCTTGAATTAGTGCTTTTATATTACACGCCCGAAGGACAACCAAATTAAACAGAATAAGAACAGAAAGGGAAAACATATAAAGAGGAATTAAAAACTACGCAAAATTATTCAAGCCGATGACGAAAGCTCGAGGGGAGAGGGAAATAACCACAACCCTCTCCCATCAAGCTCCAGTCACCGTCCCCGAAGCACCCCAACCGCGACAAGGAGCATAGTATTAGGGGGGAATAGTTTTATTAGTATTTAGCATCGATATCAGCGTTTTTTTCATGGAGGTTTGTGACAGGGTGAGCTTCTTGAAGGTGGCATCGAGATGCGATATATCAAGATAAGATTGATCGGGATATGTGAGCCTACTGCATTGTACTGCACTTCTAGTATAGGAAAATCAAGTACATAAAAGACACTAACCAGTCTGATCTCCTCCCCCCGGCTGAGGTCATACTCAATCATCCCATCCTGGTGGCCTCCCATCAGCAGGCGGTGGGAGAAGTTGCCACCCAGCTGTACCATACACTGCATGTTCTCCATCTGGGCAGACCTAGAATATATACAACCTTAATACACCTACCATATACTGACAACCTACATAGTACAGTTAAACCATACACTGAAAACATATGGTACCGTATATACAAGTACAGTTGAACCAGACTAAGAACATAAATAGTTAGCACCCAGTTGTACCATACACTGCATGTTCTTCATCTGGGCTGACTTACAATACAGTATTACAGACCTAAAACCATATATTGAGAACATAAACAGGGCTATGTTAAGCCATATTTTGCTATGCAATACGTAGTGCTGTGTACCAAATGATGTGTGCTGCCAGACGATATATGGTATGGTATGTTCTGGGTGTGGTGTCCCGAGGATCATATGCTTTCATTAGATTTTTCTAGTGCATTGGGGTTTGTAATGGAGGATTAATGTTAAGAACGTTGTGTTCCTTAATTTATTAACTATTACCATCTGGTTGCATTCACATTTGGATGCTGTCAAATTTATATGGCTTTGTTATATCTCTTAACTTATAATATTATCTAGCAAATTGGCACACTGTAATACGCTGCCTTGCGTATGGTAGAACATATTGTCACTGAATGCAACCCAGTACAGTTCATGTTCTCCATCTGGGTTGACCTACAACAACACAAACAATACAGTAGCACTACACCAGCAACTCGTTGGTGTAGTGCTTAGTATTTTGGAGTCTCACCTAAGTACCGGTACTGTAGTCCAAGGATTGTGCCCTGCTCACTGAGTGAAAGTTTGTTCACATCACTGTGAATTGTTAGTCTCTCTTGAACAAGGGAATGGGGATTGGGTCATCATATAGATCTTCCTGCTAATGCAGCCATAGCCTTGCTGAAATGAGGCCTTAATCTGGGTGACTGTCCACTTGGGAACCTTTGTATTTTTGTTCTCATGTGGATGAGGGAGACAAAAAGCAGCTCAAGGAGATAGTAGATAGTATTTTGCTTACTCTGTAATGAATTTAATGCACTACACAATCTCTCTCTCTCTCTTTCCACTTCGACAATCTCCCGAGAATGGACCTCAAGGTCTTGGAGATACAAAATGCTCCTTGTAAATCACTCTCTCTCAATTAACCCATAACTGCTAGAACTTGCCCCTCAACTTTCCCTTCATAATTGTTAAGGGGCACAGGGCTTTGGGTGGGGCTTCGGTGTCCCGGGCGTTGCCGCACCCTCTTCAGCTCCTAGCCTGGGAGCGGATTCGGTCACCTGGGCATTCTTAGCACTTGGTAAAGCAGGGAGGGTTCTGTGGGGGCGCTCGGTCAGGGTGTCAAACCGGAGCAATTTTGTTTGAAGACTTGAATGAATATAAGAAGGAATACAAGAAAATTATCATGGAATAGCACTGTTTTGGCCTTCTTATCACATCCAAAGACATAATTATATCTTTGCATACAAAATGATTAAGACTAAAAAGCATGGATTCGGCTTTCGTTTGACACCCTGCGCTCGGTTATGGCCTTGGCCTTGCTCGGGACCTTGGGGCTGTTCGATCAGACAGCCTGGGGAACAACACAACAAATTGTGCAAAATCATAGGTCAAATTGAGGGGAGGGGTATAAAGGGGGACAGGATTAGAGGATGTGGTATGGAAAGATGCCACTACTTCCTATGTGTCACCCAATTTTGAGACATTTCTTAGCAATCCCACTGTATTTGATTTTTTTTTTCACGTTTAAATACTGTGCCTTTCGGCAGAAATGTTGTAGTTCCTGGGTTAAACTCCAATGTCTTACTGGTGTGTGAAGGAGTGCATCCCCTGTCTGGTGCGTAGGTTTAAGGTGGTGGGAGTGAGAGCCAATATCCCAGTGTCCACAGAACGCAGGTCACGAATTTCCTCGGTGGGGTGGACTTGGAAGGAGGTGTACTTCATGAGGTCTGTGCTCAGGTAGGATGTTACATGGCCCTGGAAAAAGAAGGCCAACTTAATATATGCTGATATTGGTGAGGGCTGGTCCTGCCCAGAGTGAGGTTTGGCATCCTCTATCCAACCTTAGCTATTTTTGTCTGTCTCTTTTCCTACTTCAGGGTCAGGAGGCTAGGAATCCTCCTCCCCTTGTAAAATTCACCTTTCTAGACGAGACAGAGAAAGGGGCGAGGAAACATGAAAGTAGTCCCGGACCCTAAGAATTGGAACTTTAAATCTTGTTTCTGTTCGGGCTCTGTCTCGAGTCGGCCACCTACATGTATGGGGTATAAGCCTGAGTATATACATACTGTACACACGGTACATACAGTACATAATTATATTGGTGATTGGACAACTTAACCAGTAGACAATTTCAACCAGTGCTAATTTTATCAATACTGTATTGTAGTGTTAAGTTTGGTTTGGTCTTCGGTTGTAATTTATACTTGACCTTGGTTGATTTGGCATTAATTGAACTGCTTAAAATGGCCTTCTGGTTGAACTGTCCGGGAACCGCTTGCAGTGGCTAAATACAGTAGGCTACTAAATATTTTATTTATTATTGCCATGCCAATCTGTGCAGTTCTGCATGTATGGCAGGTTTCCAGTACCCCAATAGTGATATACGGTACTGTAGCAGTTTTATATTATGCCATTGAAAACCCAGAATTCAGTTTCTATAAAGGCTGAAATTTCACGCTAGGTAGAGAAGAACCGACTACTGTACAGAGTGAAGAGAATGGATATGGATGACCGTGTGAAATGCATTGAGAGCTGTAGAAGTGAAAGGGAAAGACAACAGTTAGTAGACACAAGACTTGGAACAAGGTCCTGAACAAGGATCCTAAGGTTAGAAGACTTGACAAGCACAATACATGGGATTATGAAGAATAGGGAGCAGGAATTAGATGACCAAGTCATACCCTTAAAAAGCACGGAACAACCTTTCAACCTATACTATAATGATACCTTTATGAAAAGCAGGTCATAATATACAGTACTGTATATAACTTAATTTTTATCATAGAGTACTGTACTGACCCCAGAGTTGCCCATCCACACCAGCTCCTCCTTGCGGTCCACGGTGACAGCAGACACTCCAAAACGGTCGCCCCCATCCACAAGCACCGTGTGGCTCTCCTGGAACTCTCCACCGCTCATGAAGTCTCCGTCCGCTGGCTCATGAGTGAAGTCAGTAGTCGTTGAGAAGGCTTCCGTTCCCTCGGCCCCGAACATTTCAGCATAAGCCGAGTTCTCCTCGCTGAATGTGCTCCCTTCATTGTATCCTGACAAAGTAATGAAAACAAAATTTAAAATGCCGAGTACCGTACCAGGCTATATTTCATGCTACTTACACTTGACAAAAGGCAATGCCATCACTTTATGCCTTTATGGAGTGAAATATACGGTATCTCTTAATCGACTGGGAGGAATAAGACTAGAACAGAGTACAGTACTGTACTGTACACGATTACAGTTATAAAGTTATATACAGTATACTAAGTTATAATATAAATGAGCAAACAGGTATATAGTGACTAAATGTTAGATTGGATTATACTGTATAGGTGATTACATACAAGGTCAAATGGCAATGAACCAATAAATAACATATATATACAAATACAGAGGTAGTAGAACCTGTGGAGGAAATCGACTAATGTACGTGGGGGGAAATGGTAAACTACAGTATATATGTGTGTTAAATCATGACCCGCCTGTTAGTGTTGATTTTGACAGTGTAACACTGGAATGTGTGAATAAGTTCTGCTACCTGGGCGATACGGTTTCCGCCGGAGGTGGAGCTAAAGCTGGCTCCATTGCTAGAGTCAGAAGTGGCTGGGGAAAGTTTAGAGAGCTGTTGCCACTCCTGACCATGAGAGGGCTCCCACCCCACCTTAAAGGGAAGGTGTATACCTCGTGTGTTAGGAGTGCGATGACCTATGCCTCGGAGACATGGCCGGTTAAAGCGGAGGATATCAATAGAATAGAACGGAATGAGAAGAAAATGGTGAGGTGGATGTGTGGGGTTATCTTAGGGACGAGGTATCGAGCGAGGAATTGAGAAGGCGCCTGGGCATTAGGAGAGTCAGTGAAGTGATGCGCACGAGCCGACTAGGTTGGTTTGGACATGTGGAGAGAATGGAAGATCAGAACTGAGTGAAGAAATGCAGGACTGTGAACATGGGCGGAGCTACACGTAGGGGTGGACCTAGAATGACGTGGGCTCGGGTACTCCGGTCCGATCTCAAAATAAAAGAACTTGACAACAGAGGCAGCCCTTGACAGGGCCGCCTCGAAAGCTGCCATTTAGGACGTGAGACTGTAACCACATTCTCTGTGGACAAAACAGTCTTTAAACTTGTATGTATATATGTACTGTATGTATGTATGATCACATATATAGCCAAGATTGCATTGAACTTGACAAAGAGCTGATAATTTGTTTTAATGAATGATAAGTATATTACTGTATAGGACCTAGGCTAAATATAAAACATCAATTGGTCACTAACCAAGTATCTCCTCTCCAAATGGGACCCCTGAAAAATCCATTGTCTAAAGGATTTGCAGGAGCAATCTGAAAGAAAAAACAAAGCATAGGCTACTTAAAATTTTAAAGATAATTTTTGTTGGGATGGATGCAGTTTCCGGGCGTAGGGTAGTCATGTTTACATAGGGCGATCGCCGCGGTTAACTTCGCGTCTATTTTGACGCCAATTTTTCGGTTATTTTGCCCCCTGCTGGCAATATATATGATGATGACAATATGTCATGAGGGGGGGAGGCAAAGCCTCCCTCTCAATATATTATTGTATCCAATGATATTCAAAATAGACGTGAACATGATTGCAAGCGTACGACGCCGCCGTCATGTTTACATATGTCGATCGCCGTGGTTAAGTTCGCGTCTATTTTGACGGCGATTTTTCGGTTATTTGCCCCCTGCTGGCAATATATATGATGATGAAATAATGTCATGGGGGGATGAGGGGGGGGCAAAGCCCCCCTCGACCTATCATTGTATCCAAAGGCAGTCAAAATAGATGGGAACATGATGGCAAGCGTCCGCCGCCGCTCCGCGTAAACAAGGCTGGCGGTATGCCTGAATTCTACATTCTACCCTTCTTGTTTTACTATCTATCATATTAACACTCTTAATTAACACTAGCCTACCAGTATACAGTATTATATACACAAAATCCTTTCCATACCATACAGTATCTAGGCCTAGGCTATATTAGGCTAGTCTATTTCCACCAATTTTTTATCCTAAACAATATATATATTGGTCAATAGGCTATAAAGATCTTGTAATTAAATTGCTAAAAAATTGTTTCGATTTGTTTTATCTAGTTTAGAGTTGTGCAAGGGTGTTTTGATGTGTGATAATAGGCGGAAATGCATATTTACCCATTGAACAACAATCTAAAAACACGCCCCTCCACTCGCGAAAAATTACTATTTGGCCATAACCATTTGCCGTGGGATACAAAATATGTTAAGGGACAACGCGAATCGCCCAGGCTACACTCGCGGCGGATGTAAACAAAGCCATCAAACTCTTGCGAGGTAGGCGATATAGAGGATATTTTATTTGTTTTCAGGATCAGTTGTTGTTTTGTTGTTGCTGTTCCCCAGACTGCCTGGCCGAACAGCCCCAAGGCCCCGAGCAAGGCCAAAGCCATAACCGAGCGCCCCCACAGAACCCTCTCTGCCTACCACAATAAAGCCTGGCTGCCTGGGTGACCGAAGCCACTCCAAGGCGGGGAGCTGAGGAGGGTGTGGAAATGCCCAGGAAACCAAACTACAAAGCCCCACCCAGGGCCCTGTGCGGCTGTGCCCCTCAGCTATTATGAAGAGAAAGTTGAGGGGCAAAGGATCAGTAATAAATTTTTACGTGCATTTAGACACATATAGGATAATAGGAATGAAATACTGTACATGTTATAAGAAACCTAGCCTAGCCTATAGGCCATGATAAAATCGATGTAGCCTATGAATTTAATTACAAGATCTTTATATTGTCCTATATATTCTCTCTTCTTCTTCTTCTTCTTCTTGTGGAGTTGCTGTCCCTTTTTCTGAGCAGCTCACCTATGCACCGGTGATCTCTTCTCCAGAAACAGCTAGAGCTTGATTAATATTTAGTTTAGAAAATATGTACTCCTAGAAAGGATAGTTAAAGAAAAAGAATGGAAGTATATAGCTTAAGTAGAACTCTCCTCTCCCTATTTTACCCCCTCCTCCAGCCCCCAATATCTTGTTCTCTCCTTACCTTAATTTAACTTTTCCCCTCTATACTATTTAATCTCATTTATCTTCCTCCCCCCACTCTGATCACCTTCTCCCCCCTCACCCTATTCTATTCTATTCCGTTTTCTCTTCTGCCACACCTGCTCCAGGAATCTTTTCACTACCCGGTACCTTCATTCTTTTCCCCATCTTCTGTCCCGAGACCTAACACAAATTTTACACCCTCATCCTCTTTCTGTTCTTCCCATTCCCTCTCCCCTACCACCCGTTTCAACTCATTTTCCAACCCATCTCTCTCCTCTGCATACCCCTGACACTCTTGTCACTATATGTTCTATTGTCTCCTCCACTCTCCTCCCTCCCACCTCACACTGCAGACACTCTTTCACCCCCAATTCCACCTCCATGTTCTCCTATTTGTCTCTAATGCTCCTGCCCTAGCCTTAAACAGTAGTTCAGCTCCCCAACTTCCGCCAAAAAACTCCTCTTTTCTCGGTCTCCCCTTGCTTCTATATCTTATCAGTGTACTTTTCTTCTCCATATTTCTCTTCCATTCCTGTCTTCCTACTTCCTTCACTCTCGTTCCTATCTCTTTCTCTAGTCTCCTTCCCTGACCTAGTCCTGCATTACTCCCTACATCTCTCCACTCCTCTCCCACCCTTCTTTGTTTCATTCCTATTTTTTTCAGTTTTCTCTTACACTCTTTTGCCCATCTACTCTTCCCCTCCCCCCATTCATACACTCTCCTTGGCCACCTATTATCCTCCAACCTACTCTTGTACCTCAACTTTGCCTTCACCACTCTTTCCTCAAACGTACTCCATCCCATCTCCCCTCTCACTGCTTCATTTGCTGTCCACCTTCTTGCTCCTAACCCTATTCTTCCTATTTTATTTTGTCCCGTCTCCAGTCTATTTATTTCTCCCCCTGTACTCCCTCTCACATCCATCCCGTACATTATTCTCGGCACTTCAAAGTCCTTCCACACCTCTCTTACTATTTTATATTTATTCACACAGTAATACAGTTTAATAATAGGCAGCGGCTATCATACATGATAGCCTAATGGAAATAATAGTACAGATTAGAAAGATAGGGAAGAGGGTTATTTGTCCGAGAGTTCCCAACTTCCCTACAGTAGCCTACGCCCTATATCTATTAATTAAAATGTAAAACTTGCAAACTAAACAAACCAAAATTGGGACAAGGACAATCCGACAATATAAAGTCAAATTAAATTATCAAAATCGCTAGCCTAGCCTATGTGGAATTTTGGAAACAACGCTTACTAAAATAAAATTTATGAAATAAAAGAACACAATCCACCACATAGGGTGTACATTACTAGCCTACATGAGCAAGTTAATCTGTTTCCAATACCAATAGCCTAGGCCTACTCGGCTCCTCCTCAGGAACTTTGAAAAAAAAAAAAAAAAAAAAAAAGGCTAGCCTAGCACTGACTTTTAGCACGAACAGTTAGCTCATCCATCTTTTTATGCCTAGCGGCCCTAGCCAAATTGATCTGGGACTGGTAGGGTACCATTCAAGACAACCCCGGATGAATAACAGGGGTGCTATGGGCTCTCTGCGAGAGGGCTGGTTATCACACAGAGGCCCACGTCTCTTCAACAAACTCCCACGGCGAGTAAGACATGAGGGACATCTCGTTAGACAACTTCAAGAGAGCCCTAGATGTCGAACTGCAAAAAGTGCCAGACGAGCCCATCCTCGCAAGGGAGCGAGCTGTCACTTCAAACAGTCTACTGCACCAGATCACCACCCATAACGAGGGGCGTCGCGCTGCTTGGTGCCGCTAGAAGAGCGGCGAACACATCAAAAGGTATCAAAAGGTAACTAGCCTAGAGCAGCTTTAGGCTATTTAGCCTACCAACTTCCAAGTACTGTTTTCTAGCCTAGCCTATCTATTGGCCTAGCTTAGCCTAGCCTAGTCTAGTAGCATATTGGCCTAACGAGAACAATATGGTGTCTAGGCATAGGCTAGGCCTAGGCTAGGACCATAGGTCCCTATAATCCTATTTTCCCTAATAAATTATGTCTAATAGGCCTAGTGCGGTGCAAGACATCTTTAATGATATCAGCCAATGTAGCCTAGCCTAGTCTACTTGAACGGTACAAACTTGAAAAGTGAAAGCCAGTTTAGCCTATGCTTTGCCCAGGCTAAAGGCTTACCCTATTCGGAAATATTTCATAAGTCCGTTATTACCTTTGCACTACAAATAGCATATAGCAACTACGCTATAGTAAATATATACTATAATACCTTCGATTATTGCCTGATACAGCTCATTTATACGACCAATAGAATGTAAAATGTTTGAGCCTAGATGAAGGGCTCCGTAAATTTGTAGTATTCGATCTAATAAACCAAAATGTGAATCCCACCAATATTTCACTTGCGACCTCTGGTGGAGTCATGCCACTTACTAAAAAGAATTATTGAAGAAAAACATAATTTGCAACAGATCCCTGGTTTGAATCCACCACTAAATACCTCCGAGAAGTGAAATTGACATAAGATGACTTAATAGATATAGGGAAAGTCCAGTTGAAGGGTAAATTTAAAAAATGGGATTCTAAAATGTGGAGGGAAGAACTGAACAAGAAAACTGGTTTAGATATTTATAGAAATTATAAGAAAGAAATAAGGGGAGAAGAACTAATATTGGTAACAGACCAGCTTCTGTTATCCTATACAAAGCGAGAACAAATAACCTACAGCTAAATGATAGAAATAGATTTACAGGAGGAAACACAGGATGTAATATGTGTGGGGATGGAATTCTGTGGTGCCCTGCATACACAGAAGAAAGAAGACTGGAACCACTATTCCAATAACCATATATAGAAGATGAATCCCATATACTAGGTAGCTTAATGTTTAGTAGACAAAGCACAGTTAGAGTCAAAATGGCAATATATAGTTTTTGGAGAAAGAGAGGAAAACAAAGGAACAACATGTAATGCCCTCGAAAATATCCCGCAACCCCAATAATGTACTACCCGAGTTGACGTCTGGTATAGTGTAAAATAGTCGTTGATGGGAAGTCTAATAAACTCATCACGTGAATCACCACGAGACTATCACCTGGTTCTTACAAAGAGAACTAAGGTTACTATACTATTGTACGTCCGTGGTAGTACAGTGGGTTAGCGCGCGGGCCTGGTTGACCTATGGGGGCCATGGTCACTAACCAGGGTTCGAACCCCACCCAAGGCATCTCAAAGCCTGTGGGTTTTTAGGAGGGTTAAACTCCCTTCAGAGGTTCGAGCACCGCGCCAGGCACCAGGAAAGGTTGACCCAAGTGGGCCTGGGGAGTTTTCAGGACAGAAAAATTCCCTTCACACCCAGTATTTCATTTGAGCATTGGATAGGGGTTGCATAGGATATTTATCAGGGCTGGTCTGGAAAAAAGGTGGCATGGAAGGTTGCACAGGATGGCCAATATTATTTGGAGTATTCAGCAAAACATTTAGAGAAGGGTGCATGGCGTTTCCTGGAATAATGGTAGTGGAATATGGGCTAAGAGAATGGGCATCACATAAAGACATGGACTTTTCTCCTTCAGTTTTGATGGGGGTAGGGGTTGAGCCTTTAGGTTTCGGGGAGGTCTGGTGGATAGGAGTGTTGGGGGTGACATTATTTTTGTTTTGTTTGTTCTGGGGGGGCTTTTTGTGACTGTTCTGGGAATAGTGAGGCTGATTCACACCCTTGTGATTCAGGGTGCAACAGGGCGGCTGAGGGGACTCCTTCTTGGTGGAGCTTATGGACTGTTTTTTTTTTTTTTTTTTTTTTTTTTTTTTTTTTTTTTTTTGAAAAGAGATCAGTCGTTGGCCGCAATCAACTTGGGCCTGGAGTTTCTGGAGGAGGTCAAGTCCTAAATATCCGTCGTAATGTTGACAATCGGATGGAAAAACTATGAATGAATGGTAGCAATTGGCATGGGGGGCAGGGGTAGTTACGCGGAGAGGTTGTGTTTCACCCCGGATTTGTAAGGGAGTGTCTCCGGCACTGATTAGTTTGGATTTTGTGGGTGACAGTGCCCCAAACTTGCGGTGATGTTTTGAAAAGAAGGAATGGAACAAGCATGATCTAGAGGTGCCAGTGTCGATCAGTAGGCCTAATCGGACAGGAATGTCCTTAATCTTGGCGAGGTGATAAATGGGGGCAGTTCGGTCATTGAGGGCGTCCCCCGCCGAGGCCATCGTGGGCGGGGGATATTCTAAAAATCCTGGGGGTCTATTTCTGACTCTTCCTGGATTCCCTCTGAAGTGTCAGGGTTCATGAGATGAGCAACATCTTCCTGCTCTAAATCCCCGGCATCCTCTTCCTCAACAAACTCCTCCTCAAATATACTACAACTAGCTATATTATGTTAGCTAAATGTAAACCCATTAATTAATATACAGTTTTAGTATAAACATATTTACAAGGCTTAGCCGCAATTTCATTCCTGAGAGAATCGTTATTCCAGAAAGTATCATTCAAACCCTAATGCTTCATTACGCTACTATCGAGTACGGTACGCTAATGTCTCGTGGCTATAATCTGTGGGATATTTTCCACAGTTTCTCTACATTCACATTCGTTTCTCTACATTCAGATTCACGTTCGTTTGGCCACATTCACATTCGTTTTGCCACATTCACATTATAGTTTCTCTACAATATAAGTCTACATTCACATTGGACATGTGAGTGATTATTGCGAATCTGAATGTGAATGTGGTGGTAAGACTTGTAGGCTATGGTTTCTCTATAGCCAACATTCACATTCGTTTCTCTGCATTCAGATTCACATTCGTTTGGCCACATTCACATTCGTTTCTCTACAATAAGTCTACATTCACATTGGGCATGCGAGTGTAAATAACAAACTAGAATATGCTATAACAGAGGCTATGAAGCTGTAAGATGCTTCCAATATATAGCCTATTTATAACCCTGCACAACCCCCGCACGTTATGCCGCCCGAGAGTGCCCCTCTGCAGGTCCCACTACATAAACATGAATGGATGGCAATGTGATAGTAGCAAACTAAATGTGAATGTATAAAACCGAATATAAAAATAAAAAATTGAAAATAAATGAAAACAGTACAAAATCCGAGATGGGACATGCGAATGTCCCATCTCTGAGTCTCTTCTCAAACGTCCATGCATTGCTTCCGTAAGTGTGTCTGAAACTGATGTAAATATTCATTCATTCATGAATGAATGGCGGTAAGATTTTTGCGAATGTGAATGTGGTGGTAAGATTACGTTGGCCTTGCATGACTGTGTGGTAATCCAGACACACTTACGGAAGCAATGCATGGACGTTTGAGAAGAGACTCAGACCAAGAGTGAGAGGGGTGGAAATGAGTTACTTGAGAAGTGCGTGCGGAGTTACATGGAGGGATAGACAGACGAATGAGGCAGTAAGGAGGTGTGGTGTAGAGGTAGATGTGCTGGAAAGTGTGAAAAGGAACACCTTGAGATGATTCGGACATATGAAACGTATGGGAAGCGAGAGAATGACTAAGAAGGTGTACGAGAGCAATGTGGAAGGACAGAGACGGAGAGGTAGACCGAAAGAGAGGTGGTAGGATGGAGTGAGGAAGTATATGGGTGAAGGCGGTGCTGGTTGGGAGGAAGGGCGTCGACTGACTGGGGACAGAGGTGCATGGGGCGGTTCGTTCGTGGCCACCACTTCGGGGATCACGGCGTCAGGCAATAGATAGATAGATAGATTTACATTCGTGGTAGTAATTACATATTCTGGCAATCTGTTCCACATCTTGGGCGTTCTTACACTGTAGAAGAATTTTCATGTGTCACAGTTTGCTGAAGGAATCACCAGTCTTTGAGAATGGCCTAAGGTATCGCGTCCATAATCTTGATCTCTCCTCTTGAATATTTCTTCGTAATTGAAACCTGAGGTTTTGTTGAGCAGTGAATATGCCAAGATCATGATCACCGTATGTGGGAAAACGTTTGAGTATACAAGGCAACTTTTGGAAATGCGGGTCTACTTTTGGGTGCTCAGGCAAACTTTTGGCCATGCAGCCACACAACCAAACTTTTGGGTGCACAAGAAAGCATGTAGGTGCAAAGCAGAACTTTTGGGTGTGATGTCAAGCTTTTGAATGTTTGGGCAAATCTTTAGGTGTGGAGGCTAACTTATGGACTGCGCAGGCAAACTTTGGGCCATGTATAGCCATGCAACTGAACTTTTTGTCACGTGGGCGAATGTTTGGGGATGCAAGAGAACTTTTAGACTGCACGAGCATGCATTTAACTGTGCGACTGTGTGAGCAAACAGTTGGGCGCACAGACACATTTTTTGGTCCATAGGTTAACTTTTAGGTCATGTGGGTAAACTTTGGGTTACACAGCCAATAAATTAGTTATTCTTTTTATAGACATACTAAGTTAGGCCTATACGTTTGACTGGCGTGCCTATATTTAGTTTAGCCCACACCCCCTCCTTTTAATCAGAGTTTGGCTGGATGCCAGATCAGGTAACATAACCAGATAAAATATGAGTGAAAATGGTGTTAGGAGTGAGGAGGTGCGCTGACAGACAGATAACAGCAAGACCAATAATACTAGTATTATTGGTCTTGGATAACAGAGGAACTTGGAGGTGATTCATTTACGTCCACCATCTTAGGAATCAAGACATCTGACATTAGACAGACACAGATAGATCTAGCATCGATCCTACCCTTCTGCTGGTTTAAGCCTAAGATCAACTAATCTTCGGACTGATTAAGCTACCTGCAGTCGCTACAAGCTCGTTGTGAATATCAATAATGAATAGTGGATTACTCATAATTTCGAGGTTAAGCCTGGATGGAGGGTCAAATAACTTATGAATTCGGGCCAGTACCTATAGCCTGTCAAATTTACTGATTAAGTAAACACGATTAAGTTACATTTAAGTAGCCTACATATTACTGTATAGCTAGCACTTTTAGCTAAGCGTTATAACTATTTGGAATACTATTTGTGTTATGAGACAGGGAGCCTAGCGGCCACTTTCAAATATTCTCCATTGAGAGTGGAATCATCGGTAACTTTTGTTATTTACACGTACGCGAGTTTTCCTGACATTTGTTTTCTTCTACTGTTGTTAATGTGATTCATGTGATGTTAGCACCTATTTTTTGTGGAAATGTCCCGTTTTGGCCATACCCCATCACCCCAACAATTTCCAAATGTTTGTCATTAACGGCTACCTAACTTAATTAAAAACCTAAACTAACCTGGGGGCTGCTGTTCCCGCTGGTCTTAGCATTAATATATAGAGGATGACAGAGAAAAAAAAAAATATATATATATATAATTTATAGGCCCATATATATATATATATATATATATATATATATATGCATATGGTGGAACAGGGAATATAATTAGATCTCCACTAATTCATGATGGCCGCCTTTCCCTTTTTTAAGCCACGTAATCTAATAAATAATTATTTAATTTCCGAAGGTAATGATATATAGGAATGATGTATGGGTCATTAATATTGTATATATATTACAAAGATTGAGATATCTCGCGCATGTGTAAATCGAAAATAAATGTGATTCATCTTCAATCTCATGTTGCCTACATTTAATCCCAAACTTGATACTTTATAAACTATAGGACCACCCAAAACACCATCTTCCATTTCTCCCTGTTCCTGTCCTCAACCTGTATTTCCCTGCACATTATGCTGTCCGATGGAAGCCCTCAGCGGGCCCTTAACGTAAACGTTGAAGTTAAAGAACTGATCACTCATGCTAATTTAGTTATCCCTTGAAAACAAAATCTTTGAAAATAACTTATAGAAAATGACTAAATTAATATGGTTAACTAAATCATTTAAGTGTAATATCTTTATTATAAATAATAATATATATTCAGTTAGCATTTTACAATGTTGGTACCACATAATATGTTACAAATATGACATGTACCAGCTTTGCATAATTCCAACTAAGGATAGCCCAATAAGGCCGTTAGGCGTATTTCCATTGGGGTCCATGTTAGTGGAGCAGATAAATGCAAAAATACCCCAAAATAGTTCACTTAATCATGCAAGCATAAAATTTGGCACAGACATTCTCAAAGGACCACTCTTTCATGAAAGGGCGTTAGCCACGCAAAAAATCCAAGATGGCTGCCTCTTTTTCCAAGATGGCTGCCATTCATTGGCCAATTGCATCATCTTCGAGAATATGGGTGTTACTGATGCATTTATCATGGTTTATAATCCCATTCAATCACCAATTTGTTCTTTATTAAAGTTATTTTTGTCACATTTTCAATTCCAAGTACTAAAACAAAGAGATGGCGTCCAATATGGCGGCCAAACGTAGTATTAATCTTATCTCAGCATTAGTCCGGTAGCCATGGCGCTGCACCTTGTTTAGTCGGATGATTTTTTTTTTTTTTGCTGTTTCTTGTAGCTTGGGGGTACCTCTTCAAAATACAGGAGGGTGCCCAGTGGGCACCCTTGGGCATTTTGAGATATTAACCCCATAAACACCAAAATCACAAAAGAAACGTGATTTATTATCAAGTCCGTCACCAGAGATGTCAGGGAGACAGTGGTCAACAAAAATCATCATCTCCTCCTGTCAACCAAACTACCAGCCCAGAAAGTTGTCCTGTCATCCATTGAAAACAAAAAACAGCTGAACAAATTACTGTGTGAGGAACTGAGCAAAGACAGGCTATTTCATCTACGGAGCACAAAGAAGCACAAGTTGGTGGTGACAAGTGAGGACCCATGTCCCATCGAGATCAGGATGGAAGAAAGACGGGACAGATATGATCTAGAAAATCAGCAGGAAGAAGCTGACACCATTATCGTCCAACAAGTCCTGAGGTGTGCTGGAGAAGCCCATCACATCACTGTGGTTTCTGATGACACAGATGTGTTTGTCCTCCTCCTTCACCATTACCATCAGACAGGACTGGATGTACCGCTAATCATGGATTCCCCCCCGCAAGGACAGAACAATAGTGGACATCAAGTCAACACTGGCCAAGCAGACACAAATTGTCGAACATACCAGCCCATGCCATATCAGGATGTGACACTGTAGCATCATACTATGGGTTGGGAAAAGGCTCTGTCATCAAAGCCCTGAAAGCTGGTTATGACCTATCAGCCATTGGCAACATGGATGCACCATTCCAGCAAGTCCTTGAAAAAGCCACTGCCTTCATCTCAGCCTGTTATGGCATAACAGAGAGCACGGACATGTCCCACACAAGGCTACTTGTCTGGGGAAAAAAGAATGGGAAAGGACATATGTCTGCACCAAATCTGGCTGCTCTACCACCAACAAAGGAAGCATTCCTTGAAAATATTAAGAGGGCCCACTTCCAAGCGTACTTGTGGCGAAATCTCGATGTGAATCAGCTAACAGCACTGGACCCAGAGGAATTTGGATGGGAAAAAGACACCTGTAACAGGGCACTGATCCCCAATCCACCAACCAGAAGATGCCAAACTTGTATTGTATTGTTTTGTAGATGTTTAGGTGACAATCACCACGGTCGATCTGGGGATCCGCCGCTGATGAGCTCGTCCTGGAATCTTTACGACTCTGAATCTTACGATTCTTTACAGGACTGAATATGCCATTTTTATCGGCAATAGCTCAGAGAAGAGTGCTGAGAAGGGGTGTTGGAGAGAGAGGAAGGTGTTGGAGTGGCTTCGTTATGTGTGTTTTGTCTGAATACGTCATCAGGATGTCCCCTGACTGGGTGCAAGCATGTGAAACATGCTAGGACGTACTACCGCACCCACTAAATGTCCGCCGTGGCAGGGATTCGATCCCGGGTCTTTCAGATTCACACGCGAGCGTGCTCACCACTTGACCACCACGGCCTGGGACACTTGTCCCAGACTACATCCTGAAGATGATTCGGTGTGGCTGCAAGAGTGAGACCCCTTGTGCTTCCAAGAAGTGCAGCTGTAAAGAACATGGTTTGCCATGCACGATGTTCTGTGCATGTTTCAAGGTAGGATGCTCAAGATCCTAAGTTTTGGGCATGAAGGGGTTAATATCTCAAAATGCCCAAGGGTGCCCACTGGGCACCCTTCTGTATTTTGAAGAGGTACCCCCAAGCTACAAGAAACAGCAAAAAAAAAACTATCCGACAAAACAAGGTTCATGAATAAATCAGGCTATGGCTCCCGGACTATTGGGTTTAAGGCCAGGCATTTCGTTGATTTTGGTCGGATTTTTACTTGTCAATATTATTATATATTTGGATTCGTCTCGTCGTTGCGGGTCCAACGGTATATATATATTTTAAATTTTGACCAAGTTTTAGGCCCACTAAGCCTATTGTAAAATTAAAAATATCCATAGAAGAGTTATTTATGTACGGATATTGTTTAAATTTATACCACAAGTACGCTTTGGCACGCTGAATCGAATGGCGAAAACAGAATTAAAATCGGATAATTAGTTTAGGATTTCGATTTTGACTTGACCTTCCTGGAGGGCCGAAATGATGCCGTTTTTTGGACTTTAAAAATCCTCTGTAGCCCAAACTATAAGTCCTAGGGAGGTCTACTTGGTGCCATTCGATTTTCGTCGACCATCTGCTTCTATAAATGGTCGTAGATTTAATTTTCGCCCAGCCATTCGCCCAGAATCGAAAATATTTTTTTCAAAAATCCTTGGGCCAGGCATTTCATTGATTTTGGTCGGATTTTGACTTGTCAATATTATTATATATTTGGATTCGTCTCGTCGTTGCGGGTCCAACGGTATATATTTTTTAAAATTTTGACCAAGTTTTAGGCCCACTAGGCCTATTGTAAAATTTAAAAATCCATAGACGAGTTATTTATGTACGGATATTGTTTAAATTTATACCACAAGTACGCTTTGGCACGCTGAATCGAATGGCGAAAACAGAATTAAAATCGGATCATTAGTTTAGGATTTCGATTTTGACTTGACCTTCCTGGAGGGCCGAAATGACCGTTTTTTGGACTTTAAAAATCCTTTGTAGCCCAAACTATAAGTCCTAGGGAGTTTTACTTGGTGCCATTCGATTTTTCTCGACCATCTGCTTCTAGAAATGGTCGTAGATTTAATTTTCGCCCAGCCATTCGCCCAGAATCGATTTTTTATTTTCTTCAAAAATCCAGCATTTCGTTGATTTTGGTCGGATTTTTATTTGTCAATATTATTATATATTTGAATTCGTCTCGTCGTTGCGGGTCCAACGGTATATATATTTTTAAATTTTGACCAAGTTTTAGGCCCACTAGGCCTATTGTAAAATTTAAAAATCCATAGACGAGTTATTTATGTACGGATATTGTTTAAATTTATACCACAAGTACGCTTTGGCACGCTGAATCGAATGGCGAAAACAGAATTAAAATCGGATCATTAGTTTAGGATTTCGATTTTGACTTGACCTTCCTGGAGGGCCGAAATGACCGTTTTTTGGACTTTAAAAATCCTCTGTAGCCCAAACTATAAGTCCTAGGCCTTAGATGCTTATGTTCTGGGTGTGGTGTCCCGAGTTCGAATACCGGGAGGACCATATGCTTTCATTAGTTTATTCAAGTGCTTTGGGGTTTGTAATTGATGATTAATGTTAAGAACGGGGTGTTACTTAACGTTAATAAACAAGAATGACGCTGGGCATTATTCAATCAATTTTAATGTGAAGTAATTTGTTTAATTTATGGCTGATGAAGTCGAACAATATTGAGCTTACATGAAGAATAGAGGATTCTCTTATACGTATAACTATGTAAAATAAACAAGGAGTAGAAACATAAACAGAGGAAGGTTGCTATTTATACACTTTATGGAAAGATAATCAAGAGAGATAATCAATTTTGGGAGCAGGAAGAAACTACTTTTAAGAATACAGGTGGTTGCATTTACATAACACACACACACACACACACACACACACACACACACACACGTAATGATTTGCACAACATAATTTTACGTGATTATTGGAATTTGCATATATGTCCAACTTAGCTTCCTTGAGTTGACAAACGAGATTGCATTGAGTTTAGGTATGTATATAGATATCGGGAGAAAATGTTGGGGGCTCTATTAGACAATCACCACTGCTGTCACCATCACCACTAATACAATCACCATCATCACTACCAGAATCACCACCGCCATCAGTACTACTACCACCATTAGCATCCACAACCATGATCATTACTATCACAAATACTACCACACTCACAACCACCATCATTACTATCACAACTACTACCACACTCACAACCACCATCATTACCATAATCACAATAATCATCACTACTGTTGTGTGCCTACCCCGTAGGAATCGGAACAAAGAATTAATAAAAGTGGAATACATACTGCATATGGCCTGACATTACTGACATACTGCATATGGCCTGACATTACTGACATACTGCATATGGCCTGACATTACTGACATACTGCATATGGCCTGACATTACTGACATACTGCATATGGCCTGACATTAAAGCATGACCGTAGGGCCTCAAAACAGGTGTCCATGGAGCTCCAAGGGCAACCATACGTCAAGATTAAACGAATGATGCTCCCGACGTGTAAATCACCCCGAGAAGACGTCTGCTGGGTGCGTCAAATTGCATGAAATGACGCGGGGATCGGGTGACGCAAGTTGGGGTTACCCGGGCATGGTTACCAAATCCAAGTCCGCTAGATAGTAAAAATAGACCGAAAATAGCTAGAACAATGCCACAATCTCTAGAATATCACTCTATTTTGGCTCACGTCTCCAGAATATCGCTAGAATTCATGCTGCTAGATGTAAAAATTGGCCTTTAGATCTAAGTAAATATCTCTAGATCTAGTGGGAAAGTAGCTAAATTGGCAACACTGGACCCGGGTAAAATGCGTGAAATGGTATTAAACTCAACACCAGCCGAGGGAAGAGAGAGGGAAGGGGTAGAGAAAGAGGAGGAGGAGGAGGAGTGAGTGAGTGAGTGAGTGAGTGAGTGAGTGAGTGAGTGAGTGAGTGAGTGAGTGAGTGAGTGAGTGAGTGAGTGAGTGAGTGAGTGAGTGAGTGAGTGAGTGAGTGAGTGAGTGAGAGAGAGAGAGAGAGAGTGAGTGAGTGAGTGAGTGAGAGAGAGAGAGAGAGAGAGAGAGAGAGACAACAAAGGAAGCATTCCTTGAAAATGTTAAGTGGGCCCACTTCCAAGCGTACTTGTGGCGAAATCTCAATGTGAATCAGCTACCAGCACTGGACCCAGAGGAATTTGGATGGGAAAAAGACACTTGTAACAGGGCACTGATCCCAATCCACCTACCAGAAGATGCCAAACTTGTATTGTATTATTTTGTAGATGTTTAGGTGACAATCACCACGGTCGATCTGGGGATCCGCCGCTGATGAGCTCGTCCTGGAATCTTTACGACTCTGAATCTTACGATTCTTTACAGGACTGAACATGACATTTTTATCGGCAATAGCTCAGAGAAGAGTGTTGAGAGGGGAGAAGGGGTGTTGGAGAGAGAGGAAGGTGTTGGAGTGGCTTTGTTATGTGTGTTTTGTCTGTATACGTCGTCAGGATGTCCCCTGACTGGGTGCAAGCATGTGAAACATGCTAGGACGTACTACCGCACCCACTAAATGTCCGCCGTGGCAGGGATTCGATCCCGGGTCTTTCAGATTCACACGCGAGCATGCTCACCACTTGACCACCACGGCCTGGGACACTTGTCCCAGACTACATCCTGAAGATGATCCGGTGTGGCTGCAAGAGTGCTTCCAAGAAGTGCAGCTGTAAAGAGCATGGTTTGCCATGCACGATGTTCTGTGCATGTTTCAGGGTAGGATGCTCAAGATCCTAAATTTTGGACATGAAGGGGTTAATATCTCAAAATGCCCAAGGGTGCCCACTGGGCACCCTCCTGTATTTTGAAGAGGTACCCCCAAGCTACAAGAAACAGCAAAAAAAAAAATGTTATCCGACAAAACAAGGTTCATCAATAAATCAGCCTATGGCTCCCGGACTACATCTGTCACTGGCCATTTTTATGCCTTTTTATATCTACAGAGAGTTTTTGGGGTCATAGATTCTAATTGATCTAAAACTTTTCTCAAAGGATGTAAACATTATTTACAAGGTGTTGGTATACTAATAGAGTGAATGTAAGTGCACAACCAGGGCACACTGGTGACTTCACTGCCGTGTAACTCAGCATGGGGTTCAGTGTCAGCTGATCTAGCTTTACTAATGCTGCACCTAGCTTTACTAACTCTATTGTAGTAGACTAGTATTAGGTGTAGTGCAGTTTAGATTAGTGTCCCAAATGCTGTCTAATAGCCCCATATCAATTAGCTAGTATAAAATAGTTAGTAGATAAAGTTAGACAGCCGCGCCTGAATTGACAGGGTGTGCCAGCGCGGGAGAGCCGAGCCAAGGGTAAGGGGGCTATACATGACTTGTTCATGGACTTACTCGGATGGTGTACAGATCACACGGGACTTAAATGGCACTGGATGAATGATCGGGCTAGGTGTAGGGCAACCGAACCTAGTTGTATCCCATACATGAATGTGCGCTATTACCTATTTTCATTAAGGTGGTAAAAGGATAAACCCTCGGCCTTAATTACATGTCAACAATGGCAAGTGAAAACCCAGTCATAACTAAGAGGCAGACTGACTGGAGAAAATGCTGCCTATGTCAAAAAGAAAAGAAAACTGAAAATCTGACTTCGCCTCCTACTCATCATGATCCAGAACATGGTGGTTACACCATGATTGCCACAAATGTGCCTCTGTTTCACGAGATGTCTGAAATGCCACTTACCTTTGACCCAGAAAGGCTGGATGAAGGTGGTGGCATAGAGGCAACATTGAGAAGGAATATGGCAAAATACCACACAAGTTGTAGACTCATGTTTAACAACACAAAGCTGAACGTGCTAGGAAACGGCATTCTGATGTTCAAAGCGAGTCAGATGAAAGGTAAGCTAAACACCGTCGGACAAGTCATGATAGTGAAGCTTGCGTATTGTGTGATAGCATAGCTCCTACATCAGATCTGCGACAGGTCATGACTATGAATCTGAACAACAGACTGCATGAGTGTGCTACAACACTCAATGATGGTAAACTTTTAGCTAAACTGAGTGGTGCAGATGCCATTGCGCAGGAGCTAAAGTATCATCGCAAATGTCTCACTGCCCTCTACAATAGGGAAACTACTCACCTCAAAAGTGTAGAGAAAAGCTCCTGTCAGAGTGAAGCTGAACCAGATGTCTATCCACTAGCACTTTCAGAACTGGTGAACTACATGGTAGAAACCAGTCTTACTTCAGAGGGTCCTGCCATCTTCCCTCTTGCAGATATATCCCAGCTGTACACACAGCGTTTGGAGCAGCTAGGAATTGATTCACCAAGTGTGAACAAAACAAGGCTAAAAGAGAAGTTGTTAATGGTAATTCCTGAGCTAGAAGCTCATAAAAAGGGAAGAAGTGTTCTTTTAGCACTACAAAAAGATGTTGCTCTAGCCCTATCTCAGGCATCTGAATATTCAGATGCTCTTGCTTTGGCCAGAGCTGCAACGATATTGAGGAAACACATTCTGGACCACCAGTCCAAATTCGATGGCACATTTCGCGAAGGATGCATCAAAGATGCCATACCTGCAAGTCTTCTCCAGTTCGTTGGTATGGTGGAACATGGGGCAGACATTAAGTCTCAGCTTGGGTTTGGCTCATCGAAGTCAGACCAGGCTATTGCTCAGCTCCTTCAGTACAACTGCTTCTCAAAACAGAAAGAACAGGCAACTACCCATCGATATTCTAAGGATAGGGAAACTCCCTTTCCAGTGTACATGGGTATGGTTCTCTATGCCAAAACCAGGAAGAGAAACCTCATAGAAATACTTCATGATCATGGCACGAGCATTTCGTATGACAGGGTGCTGGAGATATCAGCCCAACTTGGAGATGCCACAGTTAGCAAGTATGTGGAGGAGGGTGTGGTCTGTCCACCTGTTCTGAGAAAGGATTTGTTCACCACTGCGGTCATGGACAACATTGACCACAACCCTTCTGCAACCACTGCTACTACCTCTTTCCATGGTACCAGTATCTCTGTCTTCCAGCATCCTGCCACAGACAACCATGGGGAAGAGCGTCAACCAGTAAAGTTCGGGCCAAAGAGGGTAAAATCTGTTCCTGAACTACCTGATTCCTTTACAAATATTCCTCCTGCTTCATTCAAGTCAAAGAACCCAACACCACCAAGTGGTACAGTGACAATGCCAACCACAGACATGCTTAGACCACAAATGGCCCTGGAGTATGAGTGGCTGGAGAAGGTCTTTGTCACTGAGGAGGTAGATGGAGCTGTTAACCTCACATGGTCAGCTCATCATGCATTCCAGAAAAGAAGCCCAGAGTTTGAAGTGAGCATCACTTCTTTGCTGCCAATTCTCAGGGACCAGGCTCACTCTGTACCTACAGTGAAGCACGTAATGCAGAAAGTGTGTGACACAGTTGCACACCTGAACCCAGGCCAAGTACCTGTCATTACAGCAGACCAGCCAATCTATGCCTTGGCAAAACAGGTGCAGTGGCAATGGCCGGACGAGTATGGAGAGGATAAATACCTGGTCATGTTTGGGGGTCTCCATATCGAAATGGCTGCCCTTAGGTCTCTGGGTTCTCTGCTCAAGGACAGTGGCTGGACTGGCGCCCTAGTAGAAGCAGGTGTGGCTTCTTCTGGCACTGCAGATTAATTTCTGGCAGTTTCAAGTGTCACTAGGACACGACAATTGCACCAGGTCACTGCCTGCAGTCTTTACAAGTTGCTAAAATCTGCCTACAACAGTTACTGCACAGAACAAGCAGAGGTCAATGAAGACGTATTGGGCTTCAAGGAATGGTGTCAGAACAAAAGCCAACAAAGTCCGCAATTTCAATTCTGGCATTTGGTGTTGTCAATGGGACTTACAATCTTCATACTGATCAGATCATTCCGTGAGGCAAACTTCAGCCTCTACTGTCAGGCATTGAGGGAGCTGATCCCATACTTGTTTGCCAATAACAACACCAATTATGCCTGATGGTTGCCTGTTCATCTGAGGGACATGCTGACTTTGGAAAGTAAGCACACAGCATTGGCTCAGGAATTAAAGATGGGCAACTGTGTTGTGCACAAGACCAAGCGTGACTTCTCAGCGCTTGCTCTTGATCAGGCTCATGAGCAGGCCAATGCTGTCATTAAGGTTGATGGTGGAGCCATTGGGCTTACTGAAAATCCATCAGCCCTGAGGAGATGGATGGTCTCTGGCCCTGAGGTGAGCCATCTGGTGTCCCTCTATGACATGGAGGCACAAACAAAAGAGGCCAGCGATCATTCTCTTCACCATGAGCAGACACCACATGCCCAGAAGACATTCCTAGAAAGGGTCCAGAAACTCTCTCAGGTCCTGCAAGACTTGGGAAACCCTTTCCAGGAAGACAGTGTAGATTTGTTCTCAATTGACACCAAACATGTAGCTCATCCCAGCTCTGCTGAGCTTGTTCACAGTCACTTGCAGAAAGGTAGGACACAATACCAAGACTTTGTGAAAAGATTGGAAGATAATCCAACATCAATCTATGAGCCCATCAGGAGGCAAAGACTTAACTTTCTCTGTCAAGATAAGCCTGTTAAAGAAGCATCAAAACAGAAGCAGCTGAAAGAAGACTGTCAGCTTTTTCAAAGCTGTTCATCTCCTGTCAGATCAGGGAGTGCGACCTGCAGGATTTCTTTCAGCACGAAAATCAGTCATTCCCTGCGTCTCTAAGTGATGGTGGAAAGATTTATAGCTGTCAGAAGTCCCAACTGACCTCCATACTTGAGAAACACATCATGCTTCCAGACCAAGAGTCAGAGGCAGATGACATCATCATTGATGGTTCAGCTTTGATCCATGCACTGCCACCCAAAAGGTCTAAGACATTTGCAGAATATGCAGCCCTTGACTTTCTGCCAAGGATTAGTGCCTATGCCAATACATACAAGACAACACATGTTGTCTTTGATGTGTACAGTCCATCAAGTCTGAAAGCAGACACAAGGTCCAAAAGAGGACAAGGGGGGAGACGCAAGGTGACAGAAAAGAATAGAATTCCCTCAAACTGGCACAACTTTCTGAGGCACAATGACAATAAGTCGGAGCTGTTTCACTTCCTGGCAGACAAGATTGTCCAGATGTCTGCACCAAACTTGGTTATTGTGACCAAGGGACTCCAAGCACTTAGCACACACAAAGTGAGTCTGACTGAACTGCACGAATGTTCTCATGAGGAGGCAGACAGCCGAATCTTTGTCCATACCAGATATGCTGCAGGACAAGGGAGCAAATCTATCATAGTCAAAGTCAATGACACAGATGTCCTTGTCATTGGCCTGAGTATGTTCCCAACTCTGCAAAGCATGGGTCTGCAGCAGCTGTGGCTCATATTTGGCCAAGGTCAGAGCCTTCGATGGATTGGCATTCACAACCTGCACAACTATGTTGGTCAAGAGAAGGCCAAAGGCATGTTGTTCTTCCATGCTTTTACAGGTTGTGATGTGGTCTCAGCTGTTAGAAATAAAGGAAAGAAGACAGCTTGGCAGACATGGGACATTTTCCCAGAGGCAACTCCAGTATTTTCCAAACTGAGCCAGCACCCACCAACCATTGAGGATGATGACATGAAGATTCTAGAGAAGTTGTGGTCCTCATGTATGACAGGTCCAGCACTGCAGATGGTGTGGATGAGGCTAGACTGGACTTGTTTGCCAGAAAGCAGAGACCCTATGAAGCCATCCCTCCAACCAGAGCAGCTCTGATTCAACACACTAAACGTGCAGCATATCAGGCAGGCTGTGTGTGGGCTCAGGCAATTCTGCGCCAGCCAGAAGCAGAGTCCAGCTGACTGGGGATGGGAGAAGATTGGCGAAGAATGGAAAGTCTTCTGGACAGCCAACTCTCCCATTGCAAAGAGTTGTGAACAGCTCTCTAAGTGTGGCTGCAAGTCTGGCTGCCGTGGCAGTTGCAAATGCCACAGGCTTGGTCTCACATGCACAACCTTGTGCAGTTGCAAATGTGAAGTGTAGTTTCTCTGTTATCCTGGGTGCAGTGGTGAGTTCAAGTATAATTTCGACTGTCTTTTGCTAAAATTTTCATTAGATTTATGTATTTTTGGTTCTGTAATAAAAACAAATTCATTTTGTCATAAAAATGTATACTGGAATCTTTATTAGTCGCAAAGATACGAATGATATTAGTTTTGCGGTTGCAATTTTGGTTTGATTTAGCATTAAAACATTTATTTTACAAAAATAGGAGACCTCTTTCAGACTCTATGACATAATTATAAAGTAGGGTTTTGAATTGAAATAAGTTGTTTTACTTGAAGTAGTTACAACTTACAAAGTAATTATTAGTAATTCTTAGTGTAGACGGCGGCCATCTTGAAAAAATGGTAGCCATCTTGGATTTTTGCGTGGCTAACGCCCTTTTTTGAAAGAGTGGGCTCTAATGAACATTTGTGCCAAATGTCATGCTTGCATGATTAAGTGAACTATTTTTGCACTTATCTTCCCCACTATGTGGGATTAGGTTAGCTGAGGAAAAAGGGGAGGATAAACAAAAGTAGATACTTTAGAGAAAGAATTTCTAGGGGGTTATATTAAGATACCTTACATCCTATAGTTGGACTGGTCAAAATATTTCAGTAATCATTTCAGTTTGTTTTGCCTATCTCTTATGTCGTATTTAGTAGTAGACATAAGCTTGGTGCTCCCTTCTCGCAGCTGTCCGGTTCAGGTGCTCCTTCAAGCTACGTCTGAAGGAGTACAGTGTTCTCTTTTCACGGACTGACTGGGGTAGGTTGTTCCAGTCTTTGATGGCAGTGAAGAAGAATGTTAGCTTACCCTGTCCTTGGATTCTCGGGACCGTAAAATTATACATCCTATTCCTGGTATTGTGTCCATAAATATATAAATATCATCATTTCAAGTTATATCAAGAATAATAATCGTATTTGATTATATATGGATGGCTTAGGCCTACATATTTATATTTACATATGCGCGAGTTTTTCTTAGAATAAATGGTTTTCCTATTGTTTTAATGTTGTTGCTGTTGCTGTTGTAGTTCAGGTTTTTAATGTGATTAGCCTACAATTGTAGCACCTATTTGCGAAAATGTCCCGTTTTGGCCATACCCCATCACATCTTCGTCTTTTTCTTATGGGGTCGGCCGGGTATTCCTACTCCAGCCACGCGCCTTTGTATCGGCTTCCTCCCTTTCAGGTAAAGCTAGGAAAAAACAGGAAGACAGATATACAATAGCAAGAAAGAGGGAGATAATAAAGAAGTAGGATACATTTGAAAGAAATAGCTTAACAGGAAAACTCTCATCCCTAACAATCTCCTCTCTCTCTCTCTCTCTCTCTTTTGTTTCTCATCCTCACTCTCATCAACAATTTCATAATTAATAATTAAAAAACGTAACCCCCGTCGATCTTAGCATTTATATAAAGGATAACAAAATACTAAAAATAAAGTTGGACACGCCGCGAGTCCAAAGGCATGTAAGTGCCATTTGAAAATCTTGATAAATTCTTTAGTAAATCGCGATTTACTCAATAAATAAAAAATGGGACTTACGTCCCTTTGGACGGGGCGAGCCTCGTATATATATACATACATAGTCCAAAGGGATGTAACTGCCATTTGTTAATGTAATGAGTAAATCGCGATTTACTAAAAAATTGATCAAGATTTTCAAATGGCACTTACATGCCTTTGGATTCGGGGCGCCTTTTTAAATTTTTGAACAAAATAGATTTCTACTAATATAAGATGGCCGCCTTTCCCTTATTTAACCCACAAAGTCTAATTACAAATTATTTAATTTCCAGTGGTAATGCCCTATATAGGAATGATGTATGGGTCATAAACATTGTATACATGTCTCAAAGATTGAGATAACTCGTGCATGTGTAAATCTTAAAGAATCCATTATCAGAATGTGAATATAAGGGAAAATACCGGAATTTACTTGATTTAAAATATACACGAACATACTATAAAAGGTTATTTCAATATTTTGTATTATCATTATTCATTTTTTTGCTTCCTAGACCTCAATTAAGCATAAAAAAAAACTCGTCAGCAAAAAAAAAAAAAAAAAAAAAAAAAACCTACACCTAAATGGCACAGAATGTGTTAAAATTGAAAAAGAAATAGAGCGAATGACCTTAAAACCGCCAAACTAATGGCGAACGTAATATAATATAAAACCTAATGAGGCTAAACATAAAGGAGAAGGGGGTTCCGAAAATCCTTCTCCCTTAATACACATCTAATGTTTCAGGCAAGTATAATTACATATGACTAAGAGAAAGTAGGCCGGCTTGCTTTGAGAAATAATGTTTAGTTTGCGTCAAATTGGCGTCAACAATTATTATTTAAACTTAGCGACATAATATTATCTCCTCTAGAGAAAAATCTACATAGTCCTTAGCCCATGCGGTGAATGAAACCAGTACCGTATCTCAAATAGTTATCATCTTATCTACAGGCTTTCATATCTCCGGCGCGTGAAATGAACTGTCTCCCTCTCTCTTGGTTACACTGGGGTACCGTGTAAGACCCCCCTCCCCACCCACTCCCTCACTCCACCCCCACCATCACCCACACCTTCTTCACCTCCCCTCTCCCCACCTCCTTAGCTGACTCCCCTTCTCCTCTTTTTAATCTCTTTTCCCCTTACCTCTCATATATTTACCCACCTCCTCCTCCTTCTTCACCCTCTCTCACCTTATTTATTGTGCTCCCTTATCCCTCACACGTTCACTCTCTTCGTTCTGCCCGTACTCCCACTCACTCACTCACTCACTCACACACACTCACATACACACACTCACACTTTCTCTCTCTCTCGGGCGATAATAAGGCCCTCCCACAGTTACAACTCACACAGGGTGAACTAAACAGTGACCGTCTGGTAGTAAAGACTTACGGTGTGTAGCTGTATTCGATCGTGCGTAAGTGTTTTGTTACTTTTTTTTTTTTCGACGCATTTCTTCTTTCCGTTCTACCACACCTATTAACTCCTGCTTTCCGTTCTACCACACCTATTAACTCCTGCTTTCCGTTCTACCATGCCCATTAACTCCTGCTTTCCGTTCTACCACGCCTATTAACTCCTGCTTTCCGTTCTACCATGCCTATTAACTCCTGCTTTCCGTTCTACCACGCCTATTAACTCCTGCTTTCCGTTCTACCACACCTATTAACTCCTGCTTTCCGTTCTACCACGCCCATTAACTCCTGCTTTCCGTTCTACCACGCCTATTAACTCCTGCTTTCCGTTCTACCACGCCTATTAACTCCTGCTTTCCGTTCTACCACGCCTATTAACTCCTGCTTTCCGTTCTACCATGCCTATTAACTACTGCTTTCCGTTCTACCATGCCTATTAACTCCTGCTTTCCGTTCTACTACGCCTATTAACTCCTGCTTTCCGTTCTACCACGCCTATTAACTCCTGCTTTCCGTTCTACCACGCCCATTAACTACTGCTTTCCGTTCTACCACGCCTATTAACTCCTGCTTTCCGTTCTACTACGCCTATTAACTCCTGCTTTCCGTTCTACCACGCCTATTAACTCCTGCTTTCCGTTCTACCACGCCCATTAACTACTGCTTTCCGTTCTACCACGCCTATTAACTCCTGTTTTCCGTTCTACTACGCCTATTAACTCCTGCTTTCCGTTCTACCAAGCCTATTAACTCCTGCTTCCGTTCTACCACGCCTATTAACTACTGCTTTCCGTTCAACCACGCCTATTAACTCCTGCTTTCCGTTCAACCACGCCTATTAACTACTGTTTTCCGTTCTACCACGCCTATTAACTCCTGTTTTCCGTTCTACCACGCCTATTAACTCCTGCTTTCCGTTCAACCACGCCTATTAACTCCTGCTTTCCGTTCTACCACGCCTATTAACTACTGCTTTCCGTTCTACTACGCCTATTAACTCCTGCTTTCCGTTCTACTATGCCTATTAACTCCTGCTTTCTCCCTCTCTTATAAAACCTTCTGTATTACCTTCCCTCTCAATCTATGCACCACTACCTTTCTAACCTGTTGAATATTACTTAAAATATTCTACGACCGTGTAATTGTAACAACTCAATGTAAATATAACGAATGTTGGAGATACAGTTTATACGGAGTGAATTAGACGAGAGGTGGTGTTGGCAGGCGTAGAAATTGGCCATATTCGGTTACGTGCGAAAAAATGCTTGCCCAGACCTCTCTCCTTTCACCACACACACACACACACACACACTTACATGCATTCATCAAACACACACACACACGCACATATTCACTACACACACACACACACACACATGTACACACAAACACACATCCCAGGTAGGTGACCCGGCGCGTGCTAGTGACTTTATTACTGTCATTAATCCCTTAAATAATACTTACCTACGAACACCTCTCACTATTCACAGACGTACACATCCATCCCTACCAAACACACTGGCATCCTCCTCCAACCACATACACTACTCCACCTCCCCATCCTGCACACACAACCACCCACACCTATCTTCACACACACACACACACACACACACACACACACACACTAGCCGCGCACTCACGTTGATGAAGGTTTTCCGAGACATCGCCGGCGGTTACCATCTCCCTTGAGCAAGGAGATGGATATTTGTCATTGATAATGTCTAGGAAGCGGGACAATAATTCAATAACTCAATTACTGTCAAACTACAATTATGAATATGAACACACACACACACACACACACACACACACACACACACTGAAGTGATGCGTGACGAGTAATCAAGCCAATTTAGGCAAGACCCCAGGCAGGTGACCTGGTGAGTGACATATTGTTGACTTTTACACTTCACTGTTAGTCACTTAATAATTTTATACATACTTTACACACCCTACAACACGCACAGGCACACTCCCCTCTACTCACCACACACACCTCCCAACCACAAATAAAGACAGGCAGGCAGGCAGACAGACAGTAATAGGTGGTGAAGCGTGACTACTGATGGACCCAGTTTAGGCAAGTGAGTGGCACACTGTTGATTTAAACACTCCACTTCTATTCTGTTACATAACTTATACAGTATACCCTAATCAATCCATCAAAAAGATACCCCCTCCCCTCTCCCCAGACACTTATATTCCACATAAACTCCACACGTACAGAGGCGTTTACACCCCTCCCACCTCCCTTACAAACTCCACACACACAAAGAAAAATACACACCTTCCACCTCCCCTACAAACACCTCCACCACCCACACTCCTCAACAAACAAACAAACACACATACAGAGGTAAAAAAGTGTGACCGCTAACCATGCCAGTTTAGGCCAGACCCGGGGCAGGTGACCAGGTGAGGGACATAATGCTTTAACACTTCACTGTTGGTTCCTTACATAATACTTATATAAGGCAATTCTACAGGTTAATGGGTAATGCGAGATCATTTAAATATTTGATACTTAAATACCGTACTTGAACCTTATATATATATATTCATTTAGATACACAATTCTTAAATATTTGATTGAACAGTACTTGGCAAAGCCATCTAAATATTAATTTCCTTTACCAAAACCCTATCATAACATTTGAATTATTATTTCTAGAAAACAATATACGCATATTAAAACCAAATAACACTATTAGCTTTCCAAAGAACAAAATAAACAACCAAGAGGTTATGTAACCTTACAATCAGATAACGACCGCATTACGTTATCTAATCTATGCTATATTATATTCATTATAAGTAGGCACAAACGTCGCCTCCTTTAGAAATATTTGTCTATACTTAGAGCCATAAGAATATATTATAATTATCCTCTTTTAATTCCTTTAAGTACGGGTTACGTCATTTATGTTTCATTCTTGCTATAATTAGACGATTTTATGCAGCTTAGGATGATTCTGTGGTAGTTACACGCCCTATATGAGATAGTTTGTTGTCTTGATTACTAGAGGTTTTACTAAACCGAATGCAACTGTTTAATAGAAGCCAGAATAAAACAAAAGGACATTACCCTTACATAAAGGGTAAATACTTAAGGGGAGGCAGACCGTTTTTCTGGACCCCTTCTCCCTCATGTTTAGCCCCAATAGTTTTTGAGAATTTAAGACGTTCGGCCCATTAGTTTGGCGATTTTAACACCTTTCGCCCTATTTCTTTGTCATATTTATGACCATCTGTGCCATTTAGTTGTCGATTTTTTCCTGGCGAGCGCTAGCGAGCCTGAAATTTTAAGAGGAACCGGCCTTCGGCCGGGTAATTTTTCTATCGAAAAATTTACAAATTTATCTTGAATGGGGGTCTAGGGTTTTTTGTTTTAAGCTTGATGGAGGTCTAGTGAATAGAATAGTGAGCTTGTTGTTGCTTGCTTTCTCTTACCTGCCCGCGTAATTTCGTTCTAACTTGGGGTAACCTGTTTAGTGTGCTAGCACGTGATTAAGGGGAGAAGGGTAGTTTTTCTGGTCCCTCTTATTCCTCATGTTTAGCCATATTAGTTTTCAGATTATAAGACGTTCGGCCCATTAGTTTGGTGATTTTCAGACCTTTGGCCCCAATGTTAAGAGTTTGTGTGTCATTTAGGTGTCGATTTTTTCCTGGTGAGCGATAGCAAGCCTGCAATTTGAGAGGAACCGGCCTTTGGCCGGGAAATTTTTCTATCGAAATACGTACACATTTATCTTGAAGGAGGGTCTTGGGCCGGTGTTGAAGGAGATCTAGGGAGGAACTAAACACAATAATAAAAATATACATAAATGAGGAATACATACGCCCATCCCCATGGAAGCATGGAAGGTGAGTTTTTATTTACCCCGCGACTGAAACCGGATTATATTATTTCCTTTTTTAACTTTCCCGGACATTAACCTTATCGGTACCGGCGACGTATTTTTAACTTTATTCCGACTACTTTTACAATATCTTATTCAGTTTAGGTTTCGATTATTTCCTTGCGAGCGACAGCGAGCCTGTAATTTAGGAAGAACCGGCCCTTGGCTGGGACAATTGTCTACCGAAAAATTTACAAAGTTAATCTCGATGGGGAGTCTTAGGGGTATTTTTCATGTTTGATGGAGGTCTTGGGAGGAAACTGAGAGACATAATATAATATTAAATAAATTAACAAACCAATATATGTAAATGTGCCCTTAAGACGTTTGTTAGTTATGAGAGGTTGGGGTTGGGATATATAGACTCATCATATTAAACAGACTATAGTTAGAATCCATTAACAATATAACCTTATCATAATTAAAATATTGTATACTTCAGTTACGAAAGATAAATTATACTCCAGTTATGATAAGAAAAGTGTTCATAATAATAATTATTATGCACGCGATCAAATACATTGTGACAAAAGCTATCCATTAATCGCTAGAGTTTAATCACAATAGTTTGTGTATATATATATATATATATATATATATATATATATATATATATATATATATATATATATACTGTATATATATATATATATATATATATATATATATATATATATATATACAGTATATACACACACACACACACACACACACTGTTTAAGACAATTTTGAATATAGTTATTCAGACATATTTCTTCATCTCCATTCTGAACAATATATCAAATGAGTTCACTATTATGGTTTTAATCTCTCTGTCTCTCTCTCTCTCTCTCTCTCTCTCTCTCTCTCTCTCTCTCTCTCTCTCTCTCTCTCTCTCTCTCAAACACATACACACACACACACACAATGAAGCAAAATGTAATAATAATAATAATAATTAAAGTTGCAAGCAACGTTGTCCGGGGTTCGAGCGGTTTTGCAAGCAGGATATTGTGTTGGATACAAGAGCTGTGTCACAGATATCAAAAGATCATTTAACTTATTGGGCATGGAGAAACTACAGAAGGAACAGATTGTGCAAACAAACAAGAGCGAGAGAGGGAGAGATTGGCTGTATAAAAGATCTGCCTCTATTCGTTTAGTAACAGAGTTGTAGATATGTGGAATAGGCTACCGAGTGCTATAATGGGATCAAGAACAATAGAGCTTCAACTTGAAATTAGATAGAACGAGATGGGTTGGGTGTGAAAGGGATCTGCCATGTGTAGGTCAATCGGCTCTGCAGACTCCCGTTTTCTTATTTTTTTATGTTCTCATTTGTGAGGGAGAGAGTATGGCGAGAGAATAGGATGTCGTAAACGTAAGGACGATAGCGATAAATATGAGAGAGAGAGAGAGTGCGGGATGGGTTGGATGTGAAAAGGATCTGACATGTGTGGGCCAATCGGCTCTCTGCAGACTCCGGTTTTCTTATGTTCTCATTTGTGAGAGAGAGAGAGAGAGACTAGGATGTCATAAATGTAAGGAAGACAGAGATAAATGAGAGAGTTGTTATGAGATGGGTTGGGTGTGAAAAGGATCTGTCTTGTGTGGGCCAATTGGCTCTCTACAGACTCCCATTTTCTTATGTTCCTATTTCTTACAATTGTGGTTTGGTTGCAGGTATATGATAACATGGGTGTATAGTAAGTAGTGTAAATAACAAGTAACATTTATGAGATGGGTTGAGTGTGAAAGGGATCTGCCTTATGTGGGCCACTTGGCTCTCTGCAGACTCCCATTTTCATCTTGGTTGGATGTGTAAGGGATCTGCCTCATTTGTACCGGTGTGCAAACAAACAAGAGCGAGAGAGAAAGAGATTGGCTGTGTATGGGATCTGCCTCTATTCGCTTGGTAAAAGAGTTGTATATGTGTGTAATAGGCTACCGAGTGCTATAGTGGGATCAATAACAATAGAGCTTCAACATAAAATTTGATAGGACGAGATGGATTGGGTGTGAAAGGGATCTGCCGTGTGTGGGCCAATCGGCTTTCTGCAGACTCCCATTTTCATCTTGATAGCATGTGTAAGGGATCTGCCTCATTTGTACCAGTGTGCAAATAAGAGAGAGAGAGAGAGATTGGCTGTGTAAGGGATCTGCCTCTCTCGTAACAGAGTCGTAGATATGTGAAATAGGCTACCTAGTGCCATAGTGGGATCAAGAACAATAGAGAATTTCAAGATAAAATCAGATAGTCATATGGACAAAATGGGTTGGATGTGAAAGGGATCTGCCTTTTGTGGGCCACTTGTCTCTCTGCAGATTCCCATGTTCATCTTAGTTGCATGTGTAAGGGATCTGCCTCATTTGTACCGGTGTGCAAGCAAACGAGCGACAGAGAGAGACTGGGTGTGTAAGGGATCTGCCTCTATTCGTTTAGTAACAGAGTTGTAGATATGTGGAATAGGCTACCGAGTCCTATAGTGGGATCAAGAACAATAGAGTTCAACATGAAATTAGATAGGACGAGTTGGGTTGGGTGTGAAAGGCTGCCACGGGCGTGTCTGGCCACCATTTTGGATATCATATCAAAAGTTGCCCAATACAAAAATGCACCTTGTGTCAAAGTTTGGTCCCGATCCGACAAGCAGTTCCGGAGTTATTGCGTAAAAACCGGACTATATATATTTTTATGGAAGTGTGCAATACTACTTGAACCCCTGATAACGTTGCTTGCTGTTTGAGGGAGGAGGAAAGGTAAGTCACACCACACCAATAATTGTCAAAACTTTGAAGGTCTAGAACTGTGTTATTAAACAAAGCATTTGGCAAAGGGAGGAATTGTTAAAACCTTAGCCAATACTCTGTTATTCACCAGAAATAAATTTAAATTATCATTATGATTTGGTAGGGTAGGTATGTATAGGTAGGTTGGCTAAATAATTGCTGGAATTCGTAGGGACTCAAACTGTTTTGAGAGAGTTAAATAAAAAAAAAAAATAGATCTGAATAATAAATCGACTATGTTATTAAGCAAAACTGGAGGATGCGTGGAAGCCTATAGACTGTAGACGGTAAACTTTGTGTGGGTAGCGAATACGGTTTTAAAGTCATTTAAGAATAGACAGTTTTCAATGCTGCGGCCAAACTATTCCACCCATTTATATTCTTTTGGTATCAAAACGTTGGGAATCGCGAGCCTCACCCAACTACGCAAACATGGCTTTGATAATCGGCGTAGTTTTCAAGATGTGGAATTTTAAGTGGAATTCAAGTTTTTTTTCAAGATTGCCGGAAAAAACCCCACGTGCAAAATCAAAACCTTCTCTATAACATTTGCAGAGCATTAGTAGTGGAGTCCATAATTATGCCAAAGCCCAATCGTTTCCTATGAGTGGGAGAGACGGTATTTAGGCGTCAAATTTTTCGGGAAATTGGCTGCCACGGACCTGTTTGGCCGCCATGCCGGATGTTTAGCATATCAAAAGTTGCCCAATACAAAAACGCACCTCTTGTCAAAGTTTGATCCTGATCCAAAAAGCGGTTCTGGAGTTATTGCGTCAAAACCGGCGTGTAAGAAGAATTTGGATGAATAAGTGGGTTTAATGATTACAATAGGGGTTCGCCGTAGGGGTCGAACACCTAATAATAGTTCTTAAAGGTAGCGCATGCTAAGCCAGCTAAGGATAGCCCAATAAGACCGATTAGATGTATTTCCATTGGGGTCTTTTACTACTACCCCATCCCCTTGCTCATGAGGAACGGTAACGACTCAGTGCTTGGGAAAAAACTTTAATGCACTGAGCGTGGGCACGATCCTGGGACCTTCTGGGTGGAAGTCCAAGACGCTAGTCACTACACCAGCGAGCCGCAAAGTGTGCAGTCACCTCAAAATCCTTCTAAAGCACCATGATCGTTAACCCCAATTGGTTCATACCCATCACTAATTACACCACACACACCTTACACAGAAATACACAACGTCGGTCATTAAGGGGGTAGTGCTTGGTTTTGGTATTTGGTTTTGTATTTAGTAATTTATTAATTTTTGAGTTTCCTCGCTAGACATCCATCAAGCTTAAAACAGCACCTCCTAGACCACCTTTCAAGATAAATTTGTACATTTTTCGGTAGAAAAATTTCCCGGCCAAAGGCCGGTTCCTTCTAAAATGACAGGCTCCCTTTCGCTCGCCAGGAAAAAATCGACACCTTAATGGCACTAAAGGTCTTAATATTGACAAAGAAATGGGGCGAAAAGTCTTAAAATCGACAAACTAATGGAACGGCCGTCTTAAAATCTCAAAACAAATACGCTAAACATGAGGGAGAAGGAGGTCCCTAAAAAGCGACTACTTAAGTGAGGTAATAAAGAGACGCCCTGCTTTCCTCTCCTCTGTCTTCCCGGCTCAGATTATCTCGTGATCTGGGTTCTGGTACGCTGGGCTCAAATTGCCGCAGTAGTTGGCATTTGATGGGTGGGAAAAAATAGGTGGCCGAGAGGAGAGGAGAGAGAGGGGTCGCTAGACCTGTAGTTGCTGTACTTCCTTTGTACTCCTTTATATTCTCTCTCTCTCTCTCTCTCTCTCTCTCTCTCTCTCTCTCTCTCTCATGTCGTCCATTTAGCCTACTTCTCCCATTACCAACCTGCTAGCCTGGATCCCTCCTCGTCTAGACTAAGGGTGTGGGATAGAGAAAGGTTACAATCATCAGCAGAGTAGAGTCGGAGACGTCAATACCGTAGAGTAGAGTCTGAGTCGTCAATACCGTAGAGTAGAGTCTGAGTCGTCAATACCGTAGAGTAGAGTCGGAGACGTCAATACCGTAGAGTAGAGTCTGAGTCGTCAATACCGTAGAGTAGAGTCTAAGTCGTCAATACCGTAGAGTAGAGTCGGAGTCGTCAATACCGTAGAGTAGAGTCTGAGTCGTCAATATCGTAGAGTAGAGTCGGAGACGTCAATACCGTAGAGTAGAGTCTGAGTCGTCAATACCGTAGAGTAGAGTCTGAGTCGTCAATATCGTAGAGTAGAGTCGGAGACGTCAATACCGTAGAGTAGAGTCTGAGTCGTCAATATCGTAGAGTAGAGTCTGAGTCGTCAATACCGTAGAGTAGAGTCTGAGACGTCAATACCGTAGAGTAGAGTCTGAGTCGTCAATACCGTAGAGTAGAGTCTGAGTCGTCAATACCGTAGAGTAGAGTCTGAGTCGTCAATACCGTAGAGTAGAGTCTGAGTCGTCAATACCGTAGAGTAGAGTCGGAGACGTCAATATCGTAGAGTAGAGTCGGAGACGTCAATACCGTAGAGTAGAGTATGAGTCGTCAATACCGTAGAGTAGAGTCGGAGACGTCAATACCGTAGAGTAGAGTCTGAGTCGTCAATACCGTAGAGTAGAGTCGGAGACGTCAATACCGTAGAGTAGAGTCGGAGACGTCAATACCGTAGAGTAGAGTCTGAGTCGTCAATACCGTAGAGTAGAGTCTGAGTCGTCAATACCGTAGAGTAGAGTCTGAGTCGTCAATACCGTAGAGTAGAGTCGGAGACGTCAATACCGTAGAGTAGAGTCTGAGTCGTCAATATCGTAGAGTAGAGTTGGAGACGTCAATACCGTAGAGTAGAGTCTGAGTCGTCAATACCGTAGAGTAGAGTCTGAGTCGTCAATATCGTAGAGTAGAGTCGGAGACGTCAATACCGTAGAGTAGAGTCTGAGTCGTCAATACCGTAGAGTAGAGTCTGAGTCGTCAATACCGTAGAGTAGAGTCTGAGTCGTCAATACCGTAGAGTAGAGTCTGAGTCGTCAATACCGTAGAGTAGAGTCTGAGTCGTCAATATCGTAGAGTAGAGTCGGAGACGTCAATACCGTAGAGTAGAGTCTGAGTCGTCAATACCGTAGAGTAGAGTCTGAGTCGTCAATACCGTAGAGTAGAGTCGGAGACGTCAATACCGTAGAGTAGAGTCCGAGTCGTCAATACTGTAGAGTAGAGTCCGAGTCGTCAATACCGTAGAGTAGAGTCTGAGTCGTCAATACCGTAGAGTAGAGTCTGAGTCGTCAATACCGTAGAGTAGAGTCTGAGTCGTCAATATCGATAATTTAAAGAGAGACTGACCGTTTGTTGGGTCTATTAATGTTTTTTTTAGTTTCCACCCTAGACCTCCATCAAGATTAGAAAAAAAAAAAATAGACCCCCCTTCAAGATAAATTTGTACATTTTTTGGTAGAAAAATGTTCCGGCCGAAGGCCGGTTCCTCTTAAAATTGCAGGCTCGCTATCGCTCGCCAGGAAATAATCGACACCTAAATGGCACGAAAGGTCTTAAAATTGACAACGAAATGTGAAGTGAGATTCCTACACTGGGCGTATTTTCAGTATAGTGGTGGGAGGGAGGGAATTTGATGGTGTGGGGTGGAGACGGGGGTGGGGGTGGGTGGGGGGGGGGGTGAGAGTGAGGTAATTAAAGGGGGGGGGAGTAGAGGGAGGAGGGGAGAGGAGTATACGAATAGCGGGAAGAGGGGGGGGGGGGGGCAAAGATGAGAGGGAGGATGGGGAGTTAGAGGGAGGAGGGGGAGTTAGAGGGAGGATGGGGAGTTAGAGGGAGTATGGGGAGAGAGGGAGGATGGGGAGAGAGGGAGGATGGGGAGAGAGGGAGGATGGGGAGAGAGGGAGGATGGGGAGTTAGAGGGAGGATGGGGAGTTAGAGGGAGGATGGGGAGTTAGAGGGAGGATGGGGAGAGAGGGAGGATGGGAAGAGAGGGAAGATGGGGAGAGAGGGGGGATGGGGAGAGAGGGAGGATGGGAAGTATGTTTTGATCAATAACTGGTATCGGCATTATCTAAGCAAGCTTCATTTCTTCATATCGAGTGAAAGATACACATATGATCCTACACTTACCAACCCTATTCAACATCTGACAAACATTAATACAGCACAGAGCAAGCCAAACGTAATGACAGCTGGGACATGACTTATTAGCACGAACGAGTGTTGTCAAAATATATTCCTGTAACTCTTTCTACGGAGACTGAGTTACAGGAATATATTTTAACAAAACTCGTTCATCTCTCTCTCTCTCTCTTTCTCCCCCCCCCCCCTCTCTCTCTCTCTCTCTCTCTGAGTTGCTTCATAATTTCTTTCTAATTATTATTATAAAGTGTTTAAGGCTTATGTGCATGAAGGAGACAAAAGGCAAACCTGCCTGTAACAAGTCCCCCCCGCCCCCAGGCTGAGAGAGAGAGAGAGAGAGAGAGAGAGAGAGAGAGAGAGAGAGAGAGAGAGAGAGAGAACAAAAAAACAAGGCACGCCATAGGCAACCTACAGTAAGTGTGTTGGAAAGAAGTGTGGTGTGCTTGTTAAGTGTAGCGAAATTAAAAGGAGGAGGAGGAGGTGTTTGCGAGAATTAGCTGGATTTTACCTTTCGATCTCAAGGAGTTGCAGCTACACTGGTAATACTAACATATAAATATGAAAATACAAATACACTGACACATAAACACACACACACATTCTTGATAGAGTAATGCATAAATGCGCAGAATTTCCGTGTGAGTATCCTAGGTTTGAGTCCTTGGAGTGTCACGTGTATTTGTTGATTTCATTAATTAAGTTTAGAAGTAAAGTTGGTTGGTGAAAAAATATGAATATTCACACAACAATAAGGGCAATCCAGCTCTCCAATAATTACCCCACTAAATAGGTCAGTTAATGTAGCACTAGATTACTAGATACCTCGGCCACCATCAGGTTTCAGTCGGGGTGGATAATATGAGGTCTGGAGCGTGATGTGTGGGTCCGCGTTCTCCAGAGCTGGGAAGGTCACTTGATCGCTCCATGGCTTCCTCTCTCTCTTTTTTTTTTTTTTTTTAAAAAGACCTCCGTCTACGTATTGTGAAAAACCTGTTATCCTCCGGCAAATTGTGGGGTTGAGTGAGTGAAGGGGGGGACAGTGAATGAAGGAGGATGCATGTTTTTCATAATACGTGTTGCTAGCCCCAAACGCGCGAGCAACTGTGGCTTTCAACCATCCAACACATCCCCTTTTATTAATGTGCATCACACATGTTACATACAAATAAGGTTTATGTTTTGTTTTACCCTACTGTGGAAAGACTACGGATACACCACTCCTGCCGGGGCCTCACGCAGTGGCTTGACTCAGTCCTGTCGAACTGAGCTCATGACACTGGTGGCATTGCCCCGGAGGATAGCCATCCCTAGTCTTTGCTTGAGCCAGAGGGTTTCCCGGGGTTCTCCTGAAACTTCTCTGATTTTACGGCCTATTTCATTCACCATCTTAAGGGTGGTGGGGCCGAAGACTCCTGAAGTTTCGAATGCCAGGGGCTCGAACTGATGAATTCTGGCGATGGCTTGATATTTTTCTCGCTTTTTATTTTCTGCTATCCGGGCGGCTTCACCTGCTTCGTCGGCGTTTCTGGCGGCGTTGGTTGTGGAGAAAGTGTCAACACATGTGGCATCCCACACGAGGCACCGGCCATTCTTGTAAGGGAAAGTGGTCATCCCATCTGGCCGTTTGCCGTCTTCTCTGTGAAGTCCATGTGGTTCGAGGATTGATGCACAGTTAGCACTCTGCAGGGCCCGTTTTATGACATTATTTAGTGCAGAGTGTCTTGGCAGGCGGCCTGCGTTGTAATTACATGACAAGGCATGGTGACCTTGAGCATCCATCCTCCCATCACACTTGCAAGTGTGTGGGTGACAAACTGCCGCACCCACTCTGAGCGCGATGGCGACCCGGAGCGCTTCAGCATCCAAGTGAGTTCCAAGAGGTGGGATGGGGATGGCGTGTAACCACAAGCCACTCTCCGAACAGGCGGCTGCCTGGAGGCGTGCTTTTGCAACCTGGTCTGCATTGGTTAGGAGATTTTCTTGAGTTTTCTTCGCCGAGATGGTATCCCACGCTTTCTGCTTGCTCCTGGAGGTACCCTGAGGCTCCTCCTCTACTCCTGTACTTCCCTTCCAGGTGTTAATCGCTGCTGTTACGTCCCCATTAAGTGTCATTCCGGGTTTAGAATAAAGGATGGACAATACGAGGTCGTTGGTCGCGATGAGGGAAGAGATAAAGGCTGGGGAGGCAATATCCGAGGCTCTCCGTATGCCCAAGCCCCCGAGGCGGACAGGAAGGGTGGCTTGTGTCCAGGCCCGTTCTTTAAATTCCACGTTGGTGATGCTGGTCACTGCTTCTCGGATTATGCTGTCTAATTCTTGGAGGCCGCCATTGTTCGTGTAAGTCATCGATGTGCGCAGGAGGTATTGGAGTTTTGGGATGGAGAAACAGTTCTTGAGCAGGGCCAGAGCTGAGTGGGCATCGATGTGTATCAGGCGACTCACGAGACGTTGAAGCTCCTCCTTTTTAACTTGAAGTGCTGGTGGGATTGCTGCCAGAGTTAGTGGGGAACCTAATAGGGTTTGCTGGTGCTCCTGAAGGATCTTTACATCTGGCAATATGTTTCGGAACAGGGCCTGAGTCTCTTCTCCTTGTTCACGTGTGTGGTTGAGGAGAACAAGTTCACATTTGGTGTCATTTATCACTAGCCCGGCCTGGCCGAGGTCAGTTATGATGTTATTTAGGTCGGTTAGAACGTTCTCTACTGACCCACCCAAGGTTGCATCGTCCAGGTACCATACATTCAGCTCTGACCTTACTTTGTTAGCTGCTGCATCCACCCCTATTGAGAAAAGAGCAGGACCACCTGGATCTCCCTGCTGTAACCCGGTCTCTGATGGGATTACCGTCTCGCCAAAAATCAGGATTGAAGGTTTGGAATAAGCCTGCCAAAGTAGGGGGTACAGAGTGGGGATGTGTTCTTGAGCTGCACGGAGGAAGACATCCCTGCGAATGCTGTTGAATGCGTTCCGCATGTCAATCTTTAGAAGCACTCGTTTTTCTTGGGCTTGGCTGAGGTAGGTGCGGGTTGCGTGTACAGCAGCTTCACACCCCCCTCTCGCTCTTGTTCTTGCTCTTGCTCTTGCGCGCTCTCTCTCTCACACACACAGACACACCCTTGCGTCAACCCAACATTCAGATCATAGAACTCGCTCTGTCCATCCTCCATATGTACTGCCTCTCTTGCACCCACATACAGTCATGCTCTTCACTACTTCGAGCAACTTACCATCTACTCAAAATATTCCCAATACTTTACATAAACTTTCTATATAATCTGACATAGACTTTCTCTAAGTCCATGAAGGCAGGATACAACTTCCTTCCCTTCTCCACAATGCACCTCAAGGAGAAGATCTGACTTACTTATCTTCCTACACACACAAATAATTGATAAAGGACCAGTTCCCCTCAGCTGAGCCACATACCACCTGTCCACAATCAGGTAAAAGACGGAGAATAAAAAGGGTGTGTTGTCCAGAGATGGTAAGGTAACTTGTTGGATGGTTAGCTAAAATGTTCTCTCTCTCTCGCTCTCGCGCTCTCGCGCTCTCGCGCGCTCTCTCTCTCTCTCTCTCTCTCGCGCTCTCTCTCTCTCTCTCTCTCTCACACAGCTGATCCAATTAATGCAGCACTAGATGAACCACTTATAACTGGGCCACAACCCGCTCAAAGCCGAATGATGATGTGTGGGGGCTGGTTCTCCTACTCAGGTTTATACTATCTCTCTCTCTCTCTCTCTCTCTCTCTCTCTCTCTCTCTCTCTCTCTCTCTCTCTCTCTCTAATATATATATATATATATATATATATATATATATATATATTGAGAATATATCACAAATACACGTGAGCCACTAAATGTTTCTAATCTCTCAGTGGGGATCGAACCGTCGACCATCAGGACGATAGCAGACGATAGACTGCCGTGGTGTAGTTGATTAAAGCGTCGGCTGCTATCGTCCTGATGGTCGACGGTTCGATCCCCACTGAGAGATTAGAACATATATATATACCGGTATATATATATATATATATATATATATATATATATAATATGTGTATACATTACTAATTGAAATTATACAGGTGTTAATTCATGTGGTTCATTTCCTGATAACAAATAAATGTGCGATTGTGCGTGCAATTGTCACTACCGGTATATCTCAAAACAATAATCTCTCTCTCTCTCTCTCTCAAACACACACACACACACACACGTAGACTGTCTGCGTCGTGCCTTTCGTACGGCCCCTCCCAGACTTGTTCCACTATTTTAATTTATGTAGTCTTGTTTTTCTTGCTTCCCAGAACGAAGCCATGAACAAGGCTATAGAGTTATTATCTGTAGCAAGGGAAGCAGCTCTCGCTCTCGCTCTCTCTCTCTCTCTCTCTCTCTCTCTCTCTGTCACACACTTAATATGATCCAGTTAACCCCTTATGTACCGGTGACGTCTTTTTAATTATATTCTAGCTATGTTTAGACGATTTTGTGCAGTTTAAGAGGAATCTGTGGGAGTAAAAAAGATAAAACGAGATAGTTCCAAGCCTGTTCATTGCTGGAAGTTCTAAAAGCTAAATCAAATCGTCTAATAGTAGCCAGAATAAAGTTAAAAGGCCGTCACCGATACTGAAGGAGTTAAGAAAAAGAGTACCCAATGAATAATGTCGATCTAAAGCTATCGAGATAAACAATAACCCAGATAGCCTATATTATGGTACCGAGTGAAAGGCTAAACCCCTACCCAAGATATTGCTTTTGGGCATCCATCATTAGGGAGACACACAACACTCTAATGTCAGTTAAGGGGACCGACCCGCCTTTTCTTTATTTCTGGGTAGTAGCCAGTCGACCCCACTCAGCCTACTGTTTTAAGACGTTTATCCTCATTCAGGTGTCGATTTACACCGCATATTTTGGATTATGTTTTAGACAGCTGACTTATTTTGTACATTTTTCGGTAGAAAAATTCCTCCGACGAAGCCGAATTTCCCCATGCAGTGATGGCTCGCTATCGCTCGCAAGGAAAACAAATCGATACCTGAATGGGGAGAAACGTCTTAAAACAGTAGGCGGAATGGGGCCAAATGGATAAAACCCAGAGAAAACAAGCAGGTCGGTCCCCTTAAAAGATTCGATTCGATTAAATTATTGAATACACACACACACACACACACACACACACACACACAAACATCCATTTTCTCTCCCTGCCTCACCTCTTTCTGTCATTTTCAACCTCTCTCTCTCTCTTCCATCATCTCTTTGCAGATTAAACACTTGATAGCAAACTGGCCGAGAAGGTATTATATTCATGGTTCGAAGAATTTATGTTAATTGTTTGTCTTGCAATTGTTTTTTTGCCCGATCTTCTTCAACTTTAACCTATCTCCTGATATATTTCCTTCTACCTTAACCACCTAGATTGATTTCATTATTCATCATCAACGTTTCTCTCACGTCAGTATACAGGGTGTGCCAAAACTTGTAATTTAAGAGGAACCGGCCTTCGGCCATAATTTATCATGAAGGAGGGTCTTGGGAGGGTGTTATTAAAAGTTTGAATGAGGTCTAGGGAGGGAACTAACAAGATACACAAAATATACTTAAATGAGAAAATAAGTACGACCATCCCCTCTTAGGCAGATTAGCCATATGTGCTGTAGTTTCATCAACATTAGTAGATTTATGGCGTTTGTTTCAATTGTGTATTCCTTAGTACTCTATTGTGTATTCCTTAGTACTCTATTGTGTATTCCTTAGTACTCTATTGTGTATACCTTAGTACTCTATTGTGTATTCCTTAGTACTCTATTGTGTATTCCTTAGTACTCTATTGTGTATTCCTTAGTACTCTATTGTGTATTCCTTAGTACTCTATTGTGTATTCCTTGGTACTCTATTGTGTATTCCTTAGTACTCTATTGTGTATTCCTTGGTACTCTATTGTGTATTCCTTAGTACTCTATTATGTATTCCTTAGTACTCTATTGTGTCCAGGCATTTTGGCTCGAACGTCCCTTGATTTTGGCCCTGTCACTCTTTCAACTATGGGGGAGGCACTCGCTATAGGCAGTTATGCCTTTTGCCTCCCTCAATCACATAGGAAAAAAAAAACAAAAAACAATCTATTGTGTATTCCTTAGTACTCTATTCCCTTCTCTTCTACGTTATTCTCTTCCTCTTTCTCCTCGCCTCAAACCTATACCCTAGTAACCTCTGCAACATTAAGAGGAGATGGGTCGTTTTTCAGGCCCCCCTTCTTCCTCATGTTTATCCCCATTAGTTTTCAGACTTTATGACGTTTGGCTCATTAGTTTGACAATTTTAAGATATTTCGCCCCATTCCTTTATCAATATTAAGACTTTTGTGACATTTAGGAGTCGATATTTTCCTGGCGAGCGAAAGCGAGCCAGTAATTTAAGAGGAACCGGCCTTTGGCCGGAAATGTTGTCTATTGAAAAATGTACACATTTATCTTCCAAGGAGGGTCTTGGGGGGGGGGGGGGGGGGTGTTAAGCTTGATGGAGGTCTTATGGAGGAAACTAAATACATGATAATAAAATATATAAATGAGGAAATAAATACGGCCATCTCCCCTTAACTCGTTCTCTCCAACTTGATCCCGAAATGGTAGCAACTCTGGCTGTGGGTATAAAAACGCTGGGCCAGGGAAACCTGTCATAATCTAGGCTAGGGGAAGTAGAGTGTGGAGGACAGGTTTACAAGCTTAATCTACTTTCTACCTCCCCGGGTTACGGAATGTCGGTGGTTAGAACTTGACATAGCTGAATACAAGATAAATTAACATGAATTCTACTGTGGTTAAGGGGGGATGCTAGTTTGATTTTTCTGGCCTCCCTTTTTCATATTTAGCCCCATTACTTTTCAGAATTTAAGACGTTCGGCCGAGACATTTTTCTATCGACAAATGTACAAATTTATCTCGAAGGGGGATCTTCGGGATGTTTTTGTTTACGCTTGATGGAGGTCTAGGGAGGAATATAAATAAAAAAAGGATAAACAAATAAATAGATGGGCCAAACAATTTACCACACCCCCTTAAAATGTACCACACCCCCTTAAAATATACCACACCCCCTTAAAATGTACCCCCTTAAAATGTACCACACCCCCTTAAAATGTACCACCCCCTTAAAATGTACCACACCCCCTTAAAATGTACCACACCCCCTTAAAATGTACCCCCTTAAAATGTACCCCCTTAAAATGTACCACACCCCCTTAAATGTACCCCCTTAAAATGTACCACACACACCCCCTTAAAATGAACCACACCCCCCTAGTAATGTACCACACCCCTTAAAATGTACCCCCTTAAAATGTACCACACCCTCTTAAAATCTACCACACCCCCTTAAAATGTACCACACCCCCTTAAAATGTACCACACCCCCTTAAAATGTACCACACCCCCTTAAAATTTACCACACCCCTTAAAATGTACCACACCCCCTTAAAATGTACCACACCCCTTAAAATGTACCCCCTTAAAATGTACCACACCCCCTTAAAATGTACCACACCCTCTTAAAATACACAAAACAGACAACAACAAATACTAAATAAAACGACTATAAAAGCTGGGTCAATTAAAATTATAACAACCAATCATTAACCTTTCAGTATAAATGTTTTGTTTACTATCAGTAGACTATTTTATGCAGATTAATATGAATCTCTAGTTATCAAAAGCGTAAGACTCTATATTCACCTTTTGACTCTTATACATCATTCTTAAACTGATGAAAATCGAACAATGATAACTAGAGTAAGGCGAAAATATACATCATTATAATGGAACGGTTAAAGGGAAATGATAACAACCATCACACATTAACCAAAACACACACACTCAAATTATCCATTCTAAGTAGTGATAAGCTACCAGAATAGTTTAATATCATCATTCAGTCATTCAGCCATTCTTATTTCGTTCTAAGCATTCCTAAATAAGTAATGGTAAGCATGAATTCAGTACTCACCGAAGCTCCTGGTCATACGTTATATGTTAATCTTGTCCATCAGCCTTATGTTGGACACAGCTGCAACAAGTAAAACATATGTTTAATTTTAGGCTTTAGAACAATATACCAAGCAGCACAATAAGACTAATTTTGCTATCAGCCAGTATCAAATTATGTATATGCTAATTGTTTTTAGTGTCATAGTGTATTATTTGAAAATCAATTTCAGTGGAAGTTATTATTCTTAGTTTTCTCCCTAGAACTCTATCAAGCTCAGAAAAATAAAAACACCTTCAAGAGCCTACTTCGAGTTAAATCTGCACATTTTCCATAACAAAGTTCCTACTAAATTACAGGGTCGCTATCAGTCGTCAGGAATAAATCGACACCTAAATGTCACGAAATGTCTTTTTATTGACAAAGGAATGCGGCGAAAGGTCTAAAAATCACCAAATTACTTGTGCGAACGTCTTAAAATGTCAACACTAATGGAGCTAAACATGAGGAAGAAAGGGATCCAGCAAAAACAACATAACCTCCCCTTAAAGGTGTCACGTTACTCTAGTAGTTTATGTATTTATACATTTATCCCGGATGTAGAAAAAGGTGTGTTGAAACCGTATTTGGCAGACTCCTTCGTAATTACCAAATCAAATTGGCTAAGTAAAAAACTAAAGCTCAGTGATAGCGAAAGAACTCGTACCAATGGTTTCAAATTAGATAAATTTCGTTTCAGAAAAGATATAGGCAAATATTGGTTTGGTAACAGAGTTGTAGATGGGTGGAATAGGCTACCAAGTGATATAGTGGGATCAAGAACGATAGGGAGCTTTAAGAACAAATTGGATAAGCATATGGACGAGAAGGGTTGGGTGTGAAGGGGGATCAGCCGGGTTGGGCCAATCAGCGCTCTGCAGACCTCCGTAATCCTGCGTTAATCTCTAACCGGTTTGGTAAGATGATCCTCAGGGTATTAGAGTGTTGAGCCTATAATTGGGCTTTGTAATTGGGGTTGTGTGGGACAGGGATCTGCCTTGCTTAGGCCAATCGGCTTTCTGCAGACTCCCATTTTCTTATGTTCTTATGTTAAGTAGCCCCCTAGACTGCGATAGATCTTTCATAAACTAAATTTAAAAATATGCTCGAAAATGGCATAAGCATGCAATAATCTATCTATCTATCTATCTATCTATCTATCTATCTATTATACTCAGGCCTAATCCCCACTTTCCTATTTTTGTTTTTGCTGGAAGACACCACAATAGTGTTTGTAAACAAATTATCCTGTAAATTCTACTGATCTGATAATAAATATAACTGGATGAAACCATCTGCTAGAACCAGTTTATAAAAAGAGTATTACAGGGTGCCAAGCGAGAGACCTATTCCATTATTTTTAGTCATCATTACTAAATATACACTAACAATTTATGCTTCACAGTTCTTATTATATCCTTGCAAGTGATATAATAGGCAATACAATGCAACTTCATATATACAATTTCTTGTATTTCTATTCATATTCATCCGAGTCTTAAAGCTTAATTTTCCCTGCCTCTCACATTTCAAACCTTGGTATTAGTTACTTAGAACAAAATGCTTTGGTAAGAAACTTGTTCAGTTGGAGACTAATGAATTGGGATGTGAATTTTCTGTTTAAGGTGTGTAAAATGAAAATACCAGTTTTAAGGGTGGTATAAACACCTGTTGGTTAGAACTAAATTAAGAGTAAACATAGGGCAAACGTTGGTAAAAGTGCTTGTGAAACTTGGATTTAGGAGCCCTCTCTACAATATATACTGTATATATATATATATATATATATATATATATATATATATAGTTAAAGGGTAACAACGTCGGCATACATGCAAGTATCTGTACATTGTATCATGGTTTAAACATTTAGAACAGCAGGCTAATACAGTATATTCGCGGGCAGATTGCGGTTTATGCCACTATAATAAGCGTAAGAGATTAATTAAACGATACAGGTAACAGGTTTGAAGAGTCTATCAAGCTTATATTTGTACCCTATTTATCTATCTATCTATTGCCTGACGCCGTGATCCCCGAAGGGGTGGCCACGAACGAACCGCCCCCATGCACCTCTGTCCCCAGTCAGTCGACACCCCTCCCCCCAACCAGCACCGCCTTCGTTCATGTACTTCCTCACTCCATCCTTCCACCTCTCATTCGGTCTACATCTCCCTCTCTGTCCCTCCACCTCGCTCTCGTACACCCTCTTAGTCATTCTCTCGCTTTCCATACGTTCCATATGGCCGAACCATCTCAAGTTGTTCCTTTTCACACTTTCCAGCACATCTACCTCCACACCACACCTCCTTCTTACTTCCTCATTAGTCTGTCTATCCCTCCATGTAACTTCGCACGCACTCCTTAAGTAATTCATTTCCACTGCTCTCACTCTTGATCCGAGTCTCTCAACCAACGTCCATGCTTCGCTTCCGTAAGTCAGTGTCGGGATTACCACACTGTCATGCAACGACTTCTTCACTTCCATACTGACCACCCTATTTCTTGTTACTGCTTTTAGCGTTTCTACAACCCTCTTCCCCTGTTGTACCCTCTCCTGCACTTCTTCATCCACAGTCCCATCTTTACTCAACACACTGCCCAGATACTTAAAAGAGTTGACGATCTCCATAGCCTGACCGTTCAGCTTCACCTCACACTCTGTGACTTCACCCCTTTCGAAGACCATAACCTTGCTCTTCCCGCATTTACCTTCAAATTCCGTTTTTCGCACACTGTTCCAAACTCATTTACCAGACCCTGCAACTCCCATTCATTATCACTCATCAGAACTGTATCATCCGCAAACAGCAGTATAGGTAGCTTCCACTCAATTCCCTCCCTTTTCAGCGATACACCAACATCCACTGCTCTTGATAGTATTTCTTTCATGACTCCATCCATATATACAGTAAACAACCACGGGGACATCACACACCCCTGTTTCAAACCAACATTCAGGTCAAAGAACTCGCTCTGCTCACTCTCCACACGTACTGCCGCCTTTGCACCCTCATAAATGCTCTTCACTGCTTTCAGCAACTTGCCCTCTACTCCGTATATTCTAAGTACTTTCCACAAACCTTCTCTATCCACTCTGTCATTCAGGGTAAAAATCTGAGCTACACATCCTCTTCCCTTCCTAAAACCTCCCTGCTCGTCGCCTATCCATTTCTCCGTTCTCACTCTCACTCTCTCAATCACTACCCTACTGTATACCTTCCCTACTACGCTTAGAAGACATATTCCTCGGTGGTTACCACACACTCCTCTTTCCCCTTTGCCCTTTTTATGCCCTTGATAATTCCAGAGTGTACGTCTGATTGCATAACCCTTTCAGCACACAAAGACGATTATATACTTGATTTGGCTAACATTAACATCTGAGATGCTACGATGAGAGAGAGAGAGAGAGAGAGAGAGAGAGAGAGAGAGAGAGAGAGAGAGAGAGAGAGAGAGAGAGAGAGAGAGAGAGAGAGAGAGAGAGAGAGAGAGAGAGAGAGAGAGAGAGAGAGAGAGAGAGAGAGCTACATAGCTACATAGAGCTACATAGATACACAGACCACACAGACCTCAAGGTCCTTACTAGGCAGTCTGGCCTTACAAACTATATATACATATATACAGAGAGAGAGAGAGAGAGAGAGAGAGAGAGAGAGAGAGAGAGTTGGAGAATTAGAAGCCAGGTTCCCAATAATCCTAGGAATGTACTAAAGAAGCCTGGGTACTAGCTAGTTTACGGTACCCTGCACAAGCTGTATTTCTTGTGACATCCAGTAGAGCGGATCTCACTCAATGCTTCTCTCTCTCTCTCTCTCTATATATATATATATATATATATATATATATATATATATGCACTGAGAGAGGGAGATGTATTCTATATAAATAGACAAAGGAGAGAAAAGTAGACCTGAACCCGCAGTAACTAGTATATGGTTAACGGCTCCTTACTATAAAAACAAATAGAGTTCAGCAGGCCACCACCACGACTTACCCATGTTAGTGATAAGGGCAGCCGGTAATGAGGTCTGACCCTATCTTCACCCATGACTATAATATATCAGCTGTCCTGCCACACCCTCTTAACCCTTTCAGGAGGGTTCATTGATTTTGTTCTTGTTTACCTTTCACGTCACCGTACGAGTGAGAGCATAATATATTATTTTCGCTCCTTAGTTTCTGAGGGTGTGTGTTTGTTAGTAAGGTTTCTCAAGAATGAATGAATGTATTTTAACAAGACTAGGCCAGTAACTTAATTTCGTATCCAAAAGTATTCCATTGGCCCGAAAGAATATACAATATATTTTGAGATACATCGTTAAGATCGAGTAGGGCTAAGTCTTTTTAATAAAACATTATCAAAAGGCGCCTTTATACATTTTAAACTAAATCACTATTCAGAGCAAAGGAACATTATCTAAGAGTAACACAAACATAAACCTGAATATTCCTGTAACCAGACATTTATACGCATATATAAACGTTGCTATATCCAATGGGAGGTGGGGGCTTTGGTCCACATACATAATGGGAGGTGGGGGCTTTGGTCCACATACATAATGGGAGGTGGGGGCTTTGGTCCACATACATAATGGGAGGTGGGGGCTTTGGTCCACATACATAATGGGAGGTGGGGGCTTTGGTCCACATACATAGGGGGAGGTGGGGGCTTTGGTCCACATACATAATGGGAGGTGGGGGCTTTGGTCCACATACATAATGGGAGGTGGGGGCTTTGGTCCACATACATAATGGGAGGTGGGGGCTTTGGTCCACATACATAATGGGAGGTGGGGGCTTTGGTCCACATACATAGATATGTTCCATAATCGTGATATTCAATGTATAGTTCTCGGCTAATGCCTCACTTTAAAAGGAGATTTTCACTTAAGGGGGGTCACCGGCTCTTTTTATCCTTCTCTCCTTTTCTTTCTTTCCCTGGCTTGTATCCATTCGGCCCCATTCAGCCAACTGTTTTAAGACGTTTATCCCCATCCAGGTGTCGATTTCTTCCTGGCGACCGATAGCGAGCCAGCATTGTATGGAGAAATCCAGCTTCGCCGGAGACATTTTTCTATCGAAAAATGTACAAATTTAGCTTGCTGTCAAAACAAAACAAAATATATATATATATTGACACCTGGATGAGGGTAAACGTCTTAAAACAGTAGGCTGAATGGGGCCGAATGGATACAAGCCAAAGAGAGAGGGAGAGAAAGAGAAAACAAGGGGATATTTTTCTTGACTCTTTACTCCCTCATGCTTAGCCACATTAGTTATGAGTTTTTAGGACGTTCGCCCCATTAGTCTGCCAATTTTAAGATCCTTCGGCCATTTCTTTGTTAAGTTAAAGATCTTTCGTGGCATTTAGGTGTTGATTTTTTTCCTGGCGAGCGGTAGCGAGGAACCGGCCTTTGGCTGGGAAATATTTTTACCGAAAAATTTACAAATATACCTCGAAGGGGAGGGTCTTGTGTGTGTGTTTAAACAAAATATACCTCGAAGGGGAGGGTCTTGTGTGTGTGTTTAAAACAAATATATACCTCGAAGGGGAGGGTCTTGTGTGTGTGTTTAAACAAAATATACCTCGAAGGGGAGGGTCTTGTGTGTGTGTTTAAAAAAAATATATACCTCGAAGGGGAGGGTCTTGTGTGTGTTTAAACAAAATATACCTCGAAGGGGAGGGTCTTGTGTGTGTGTTTTAAAAAAATATACCTCGAAGGGGAGGGTCTTGTGTGTGTGTTTAAAAAAAATATATACCTCGAAGGGGAGGGTCTTGTGTGTGTGTTTAAACAAAATATACCTCGAAGGGGAGGGTCTTGTGTGTGTGTTTTAAAAAAATATACCTCGAAGGGGA
>CM064517.1:28081718-28221718 GCA_032716605.1 Paralithodes platypus
AGAGAGAGAGAGTGAGAGATATGTGGCTTGTAGAGGGACATTGAATTAGTAAGCGGAGGTGACTTGATGAAATGAGATGCATTTCACTCTAGCCTTTCAAGAAGTGTGGTATAGATAGTACCTCCTATCGGAAAACAGTATTCGATACATGGGCACACAGTACCACTGTATAGAGCAAGAAGCTGTGCAGAGATAAAGAACCCTCAAAGACAGTTAGTACACCTAACTTCTGGTAAGCTGTTTTAGCAAGAGAGGTAATATGGCTTGTCCAAGGAAGGTCAGAGGAAAAATATACACCAAGAATATTGAGAGAAGACAAATGGTAGATTTGTGTGTTGCTGACAATTAAGGGGTAATGGTGTGGAAGATTGTATCTGGTAGATAGAGTGATAAATTGAGACTATAGTTGATAGATCAGGAAATATGTGTGGTATAGCCTCGCATTGTTGAAGTGACTGCATGGAGGAGTTGTGTGGATATTTGTGCTATTCAAATAGATGAATAAGGATAAGTCGTTGAGGTTACTGCTAAATAAGACTTAATTAAAGACTTGAGGTTGTTAGTAGCCTACAGTAACTTGAATAATCAGGCCACACCAGTTCCTTGTTGATGTGGATGGCTAGGATTCCTCTGCTGGAAGCTTCAGAGAATGGACAGAGCTTTCCACACTACCACACTCCCCCTTTGGCTGAGGGAAGGCACTTCATGAGATTTCCAAGAAACTAGAAAAACTGGCAAAAAAATTACACCTGAGCATTTTCAAACCTGGAGGATCAGGACCCAGGTCAGACAAACCTCTAAACCCTGTGATTGGCTGGAGGAAAACACCCCGATATTCCAGCAGGCCATATAAGGACCCTACACTAACCCCTTAGCATATAGTCGCTGTTCCCAAGGATCCATCTTCCCTCCTCTACCTTCAGTCCCAACCCTCCTCTCCTTCTGCAGTACCAGCGTCAGTTGGTGTACTAGTGGACGGGAGCTCCAAACGAAGCACTTTTGAAAGAAATAATCTGTTTGACAAAGAAGAATCTAGACTGTCTTCAAGCCTCCCTAAACCAATGCTGCACCTGCCCCCAATAACCAAATGCCCAGAACTGCAGGAGTTGCAAGCCCTTATTGAGTCACACCCTCGATGCCCCAGACTCCTACTCCTACGATCTAACAACGCACTGGGAAACAGAATTGCCCAGGTTGCTAAGAGAGTAAGCCAGGCCAGTGACAGAGGCGTTCACTCACCCCCATTGAGGCCGCCCATGATGATGTCCTTGAGGGAGAACTGCTGACAATGCCGCTGAGTGTGACCTGCTGCGAAGCTGTGACGAAGGCACAGCCTCCGAGCTGTTAAGATGCCCTTGCCCAGGGCGACCAGCCCAATCTCATCTTTTTATCAGTTGTATTAGACGACTGAAGGACCGTCAGACAGTCGATAGAGTACTCTTAAAAGTTCTGTTAGGAAGACATTGATAAGGCTCTCCTCTTATCCCATGACATATTGAGTCATTGCTCAAAGTCCTGTAACTTGCTTCATAACTAAACTAAGTTATCTATTAGAAAGTCACCAAATAGACAGTTGAATGACTTACTGATCTGTGAAGTCTTGCCAAGCTAGAACCTAAAACCCGAGATAGCTAGAGATTCAAGAACTCTCTTTTCCCGTGAAGACAAGAAGACCAAAAGAACATTGATGGATACTCTAATAAGCTGAACCACCCTGAGTTTAGCTTTGCTAATCAATTATGAATTCAAGATAGGATCTGTTGAGTTCTCAGCTACAGAAATTAGGGGACTGATGTGTTGAACAAGAACCTAGATTTGCTAATGACTTGTTATAATTAGACTGCCCTCTCCATAGGCACTCAAGCTTGAATATATTAAGAGCAGTGTTCTTCAGAACATGATATATATTGGCATATTGCATAGTAATTACAAGAGTGCTCCCAGAAGAGCTAATTACGAATTGAATAAAATGTCATTGTTGTCACGATAAGAACTGTTCACTGCATTATCTGCTAATTGTGTGAGTTCATTGTTGCCTCGTTTATGTTGAATAAGTAATAATTGCTTATATTGAGGAGTTAGTAGTTGCTTACATTGAAGAGCTAAGACTTGCTTACATTGAAGAGTTAATACTTACTTATGTAAAAGAGTTACACCTTGCTTATGTGAGCGAGTTAATGATATTGACTGATATCTAAAGGTCCAGTATTATACATAATTATATACTTGAGGACTCTGTATTGTATACTGTTACTGATAATGGCTATGTTTTGTACATTATATGCCCATAACCATTTAGGTTAATAAAACTTATTGTATATATATATATATATATATATATATAAAAAAAAAATATATATATATATATATTTCCTCTGTGGTATTGTGACTGTGGAAAGGTGATAACGCAAAGTATCTGTGTAATGTGTAAATTAATGTCATCTGGAAACCGTAAGCTGCATATTTTGATATTGTAATGTATGATTTGAAGCTGTAATATGATGGACTATTCTTTAAATTTGACAGTCTTATTTGAATGTTATTCTTGCAAGCACAAAACGTATAATACTCTCTTTACTAACCCTTTCATTCAGACAATGTCTTTCCTAAGCTGAGCAAATCCTCTAACGATAGACAAGATAAAGTGAAGAATGGCATCACCGTATTAAAATGAGAAAACAAATTATATATATATATATAACATAAATTATAATTGAATATTGGCATCGAATTGAAGAAACAACTCGACATTATTTTACTCTTAAACAATCGAAGAAGTATGTTTTATTTATTTTTCCAAAAATCGTGCAATGGTACCTCCAAGCATATAACAATCAACTATAGTCACGGTATTGAAAAGCTTTAAACAAATATTATTACCAACCATCTTTCTTTATAGTGGGTATAGAAGTCGCAGCCAGTGGTTGGGTTGTCAAGAGAAACACAAGAAATAACAGCAGCTTTCCTCCACCACCACCATAGTAACTCCCTCTCCTTGCTCCATCATTGTCACCTTCACCATTACCGTAACTTCTTCTCATTGTTCCATCATCACCACCAACATCCCCATATCTTCGTCTCGTTGCTCCGTCATTATCACCATCACCACAACTTCCACTCGCTATTCCATCACCCCCACCATCCTCATCACTCGGTCTCAGAAACTCGCAATTACCATAACTCTGGTTCGTAGCTTTTTCATCACAACTATAGTATCTCATTTCTCTACCATCGCTTTGTCTTTTAGCTTCACCGTAACAATTTGTTGTAGCCCCGCCATCACCTTGTCTACTCAGTCTTATAACTTTACCATTATCATCACGTTGTCTTATAGCTTCTGAATCACCACTATTGTATATAATTTCTCCACCACCGTCACCACCACTTTCACTCCGAATTTCATAATCTACATAGCTCTTATTTGTAATGTTATTATTAACACAGTAACTATGGGTCACAGCTTCAACATCATAATTCTGTCTAATATCTTCACAATCGCAATAGTTATTTTCTCCTGTACCCACACCGTAAAGTTGCCTCATAGTTACACCATTAACACCATGACTTTGTCTCATAGCTCCATCATTGTATCTATGTCTGGAAACTTCATAGCCATAGCTCTGTTTCGTCAGTTTACACTCACAATCATCATCGTGTGTCATAGCTTCACCATCGTCACTGTTCTGGTCTACTGCTGTTGTCAGTGTAGTGTCGTAGCTGATGTTCAATAATCCGGGTTGTGGCATTGTATGGAGTATTCTGAGTTTACCTTAGCTTGGTCATTGCTGTTATAAAATATGTCATGTCGTGTCCTTACCATAAAATATTTATTTCGATATGTGGGTTGAAGTTCTATATTTCGATATGTGGGTTGAAGTTCTATATTTTCTAGTTTATTTCCTTTCAAAAATCTTAGCAATTAAATAAGTTATAATTACAAGATACAGGCTACATGTACAGGTATGCTTGTTATCATCCAGTATTATTTTCTAATATTAGCTCTGTTGAAATGAATGTTTACATCGAATATATGTAATTTAAATAATGCTTTTCACAGCACTTCCAAGCAGTGCACTAGTATGATTACGTTGTATATCTGTCTCCATTAACTGTACTGCATACGAAAATCGTTCTTATAATACCGCTACTAGATCTTCACCAGTATATAAATATTAACATTCATTGCATCTCTTTTTCCATTACACATTATAACTAGACCAACATTGTGAATAAGTCCGGTACATTTTCAAATATACATTGATATGATGATTTTCACCCTGATAACCTTAACCGGTCTTTCTGAGCGAGCGACCGAGCGCGCCAGTCAAAATCAGGATCGACGTAGCCAACACCCTCCCTCTGTGAAAGCTGCTGGGTGACTGAGTCTGATGCTGCAAGACCTGCTGCAGTGCATAGCGGTCTTTAGAATACAGAGATGGGATACTATTTTACTAGGATGTCTTTTGTGAATCTTAAAGACACAGCATATTATATTTGTCAAACAATAATATATTAATTGAATACTAACCTAATATTCTTCTGAACATAATGATTTAGCACTCCATTAATGTTAATGATACACTATTGATAATGGCTCTCAATAGTGAAGACTAAAGGGTTTAATTAGTTGACCAGACGGCCCAATTAAGCAAGATACTTAAACATTCTTCAACATATATTTAATTGATAAAGTATAAAAGACATACAATGAACGCGACATTCTATCATATCATATAATCTACAACGTCCTTAACATCTAACCACCTTACACAAATTAATAGTAGGGTTAATCTGTGTGAAGTGGTTAGAGGAGTTGATGAACCATGTGTACAGAGTTTCTTCTATATACTGCATACCGTTACCTACAGCTGTTTCTGCATCCAACTAAATACTTATTTCTTAACATTAATTGTATCCGAAAGTATGGTAACTAGATGTGTGTGTGTTTGTGTTTGTATCTGTGTTTGTTCGTTGTTTTATGTTGTTTTGGTGTTTTCCCTGTTCTTGCTCTGTCTTGAGTCGGCCACCCCCAAGAAAAATGGAAAACAAAATAATAAAATAGAACGAAATAGAAAATAAAAATAAAAATATGGTTCGCTTTAACAGTCCCTTCTGGCTACCACTAGATGATTGTATTCAGTTTTGGAAGGCCCTCTAGGAATCAAAGGGGTTTTAACAGGTTCAATCATCACTCTTACTCCCACACCTCCTTCCTAAGCTGAATACAAGTATTTATTAATATCCTTATACAAGGGAACAAAGGCATCCTCGTGTCTTGAAAAGGTTAAGAGCATAAGATCAATTAACCCCTTCAAGTTGGCTAGATGATACCAATTTATGCTGTATTCTGGCCTCCGCCAGACAATTTTATTCACACTTGGAGACCGCTGTCAAAGGTGAAGGGTTAACTTAGCTTTGTTTAACCCTTCCTCCCCGGGTGTCATTTTAATATGACACCACGGCAGATGGGCAGGTACCCGGGTGTCATTTTAATAGACAGTAAGCTTGAAAGCCTATTCAGCTTGGTCTGAACGCTGTGCGTCCGACGCATGTAAACAAAGCCGATCGTTGCGTCACCGCACCTCCGAAACAAGAAGGAGAAAACTCGTTTGTTATTGTATGTTTGTATGTCGTTGTTTCAGTAGTGAAAAGATTGTCGTATTGCTAACATTGCCTGAAAATGCTCTCCACTAAAATCGTCATCACAACTGAACCAGTTGATTTAGAGAGCTCTACTCAATGCCAGTCTACAGATTGGAAACCGCACTACATTTATAGATGCGTGGGAAATTTCTAGCAGTTAAAATTAACCAAAATACGGTAGCCTAGGCCTAGACGTTTTTCGGCCAGATCGCCCGGGTACGCCGCACTGTCATTAGGAGAGCTAGCCCGGGCCAGGAGGGTTAACGTGTTTAGTCTTGCAGCTTCTTCCCAAGTTAATAAAGCATTACTAATTCATACAAATCGTCATTGTATTAAAGGAGTTAAATAAAAGAATATATATATATATATATATATATATATATACACACACACATGCATAAGGTGCTACAAAGGAAGTGTTTAAAATTAGTACCGTTAATCAATGTGCTTAACAAAATTACCATTGATAGAATGCGAGTAACAATAAAACTGTAATTCAAGTACATATATATGTCCCGGTTCCCAAGTGGCTTTCCCACACTGATATACGACAATGGGATAAATTTCCAAGAAATATAGCTATAAGTGTTGATGGAGTGACAATATATTACACTAGCCCTCTCACTATATCCGCACCCTGTGAGGGTTAAAGAGTGGTCCTGAAATCTTAAGAGGGTTTCCATAACTTCCATTGTTATATTATACTTTAATGGAATTACAAATCCCTGGAGTCCCGGTGAAATGCAATGTAAAACATAATAATCAAATATATTATATATATATATATATATATATAATTTTATTAGTTTCCTCTCTAGACCTCTAGCAAGCTTAAAAAACACCCGCCCAAGACCCTCCTTCAAGATGTATATATTTGTACATTTTTCGATAGAAAAATGTCCTGGCCGAAGGCCGGTTTCTCTTAAATTACAGGCTCGTTGTCGCTCGCCAGGAAAAAGTCGACACCTACAGTAAATTACACAAATGTCTAAATATTGACAAAGACATGGGGCGAAAGGTCTTAACATCGCCAAACTAATGGGCCAAACGTTTTATGATCTGAACACGAATGGGGCTAAACACGAGGAAGAAGGGTGACCAGAAAACCGACCCCCCCCCCCCCCCCCCTCTTAGTGGCCAGGGGTCTAACACGGAACGCATGTCCGGAGTTTTTTTGTGTCCGATTCCCCGCTTACTCGATAGCTGCTAGACAAGGGCCTCAACAGACACGCCACGAAATGTTCTTGACTCCTTTCTCCCTCATGTTTAGCCCCATTACTTTTGAGAATTTAAGACGTTAGCCCCATTAGTTTGACGATGTTATGATCTTTCACCCCATTTCTGTCAATTTTAAGACCTTTCGTGCCATTTAGGTTTCGATGTTATCCTGGCGAGCGATAGCGAGCCTGTAATTTATGAGGAACCGGCCTTTGGCCGGGAATTTTTTCGGTAAAAAAATGTACAAATTTATCTTGAAAGAGAGTTAAGGGGGTGTAATGTTAAGCTTTATGTTAGTCTAGGGAACAAACTAAAAACCTCCCCTTAAGCCACGTATTGCATGACTCGAACACATAATCCTTTTTTGTGGGGTAGAGCATGGGCCCAGACAACTCGATAAAGAACTGGGGCAATACATAATTATATATCCTTGCTCAATGTGTACGAAGGAGACAAAAGGCAGGCTATCTTTAATGAGTGTCGCCTTCAAAGCCAAAAGAGTGAAATTCAAGAGACGTATATCTCACCCCCAGATACTTTTCACAATCAGAAAAAGCCGAAACGAAAAAAAGACAAATGGAAAAAAAAGACGAATAGAAAAAAAAGAAGAATGGAAAAAAAGACGAATGGAAACAAAGACGAATGGAAAAAAAAAGACGAATGAAAAAAAAAGACGCATGTAAAAAAAGTTGCTCTGAAAATCAAGTTAGTCTACCCATAAATCATCTCTAGTATTGGGGTCCATCTAGCTTTTTTTCGGTTATTTCAAAACTGGTCTAGAACTGGAATACCGCCGCGCCCAGATCCGCTTTCCAGGTCTCGCTCTCCGGGACCTCATTATTTATTGCCAGGTAAAAAAAAGTGGGGAATGGGCCTGAGTAAATACATACATACATACATACATACATACATACATACATACATACATACGGTACATAGGTATATAGGTGAAAACAAAAAAGCAAATTCATGGGGTTTCGAGTTAATTTGTTTATAGTGATTTAGTATGTGGAGACCCAATTACAGTGCGTGCGGAGTTACATGGAGGGATAGACAGACTAATGAGGAAGTAAGAAGGAGGTGTGGTGTGGAGGTAGATGTGCTGGAAAGTGTGAAAAGGAACAACTTGAGATGGTTCGGCCATATGGAACGTATGGAAAGCGAGAGAATGACTAAGAGGGTGTACGAGAACGAGGTGGAGGGACAGAGAGGGAGAGGTAGACCGAATGAGAGGTGGAAGGATGGAGTGAGGAAGTACAATAACGAAGGCGGTGCTGGTTGGGGGAGGGGCGTCGACTGACTGGGGACAGAGGTGCATGGGGGCGGTTCGTTCGTGGCCACCCCTTCGGGGATCACGGCGTCAGGCAATAGATAGATAGATAGACCCAATTTATTTTCTGACTTTTGAGTGCATGAATATCAAAATAAGTTAAGGGATATGTAAAATAACAATATATGAAATACACAAGTGCAGTACGAATTTAATTAAAGTGCCTATTAAAATTTTAAGACAGTTGGTTACTAAAAATCACCAAATTAAATCACATACTGAGAATTTATCCTTTGACAAGGAGAGATCTCATCTAAGCTGGATGTAGCTGTCAATGGTTAGACTGATTAAACTGAATGCAGCTCTTTAATATGGATAAACTTACATAACAATATAATTCATATCATAACTTGGATCTTCTGATCACTGTCTGATACAGGCCACCTGTCTATCACCTACCACACCCTCCCACTCTGAACCTGTTTTGGTGACTAAATGGCATTACGATAGGGCAGACTGGGAGGGTCTTCAAGGTTTCTTTATTGATATTCCCTGGACCTCTTTCTTTTCTAATGATGCACACTCCACCTTGAGCCACATACAAGATTTTGTAAAAATTGGAATGGAAACTTTTATTCCTCATCAAAAGTACAGTAAAAGATCTAATTCACCTAAATGGTTTGACCATAATTGTGCTAGAGTAACTGAACAAAAAGCAATAGCCTACAATGCATACACAAGATCAAAAACACATGAAGCCTTTAATTACTTTAGAAACATCAGAAATCATGCCAAAACTGTATTAAACCTAACTAAATCAAACTTTCTCCATAAGCAGGCAAATAAACTTCTAAATAATCCAAATGATAACAAAATATTTTGGTCTACTCTTAACTCATTCAAATCCAACTTCACTACTGCTTCATCCATTCCACCATTAAAATCTCCGACTGGCAATCTTGTAAGTGACCCACGAGGTAAAGCTAACCTTCTTGCAGATATTTTCTCCACCAACTCAACCTTAGATGAAATAAATCAAGATGTCCCTGTACTTAATTTTAATTCACCTGAAATTCCCTCACTTAAGATCCACACCAGACATGTCAAAACTATTTTGCAGAATCTCTCAGTAGATAAGGCTCCTGGTCCAGATGAAATTCCTCCAATAGTACTTAAGAATTGCTCCTTGGTGCTCGCTCCTGTATTGGCAAAATTTTTCCGTCTGTGTACTCATACCTCATGCTTCCCAGTACCCTGGAAAGAAGCAAACATCCATCCAGTTCCTAAAAAAGGTGCCTCTTCAGATCCATCAAACTACAGACCAATAGCTATAACTTCCACTCTTGGCAAAGTTTTTGAAATTATATTAATAATCACATAATTAAGCATCTGGAGAATAATAAATTAATCAGTGATAGGCAATATGGTTTTAGACGATGTCGATCAACTGCAGACATTCTTTGCCTTCTTACGCATCAAATCAACCAAGTTACAGACCAACATGGTGAAACACATACAATAGCACTGGATATATCAAAGGCATTTGATAGAGTCTGGCATCAATCCTTATTGTCGAAGATGTCACACTACGGCCTTGCATCATTAGTTCCACTAATTTCTTCTTATCTTCATAACAGAAACATACGTGTAATGGTAGATGGCCTTTATTCTCAATTTCACTCAATAATGCTGGTGTTCCCCAGGGATCAGTTTTGGCCCCAACTCTGTTCCTCATTCATATCAATGATCTCATATCTACCACTCATAATCCAATACATTCCTACGCAGATGACTCAACACTCCACAGTTCCTTCACATTTACCAATTCTTTCACCCAACCCGATCTTATAAATTCAAAAATAAACACTGCAATTTCTCTGAACCGGGACCTTTCTAGAATTAATGAATGGGGACAAGAGAATCTAGTTTCCTTTAATGCACAGAAAACCAAGTACATTCAATTTTCTAACCGACAGAATCTCACTGACTCCCATATATTTTTTAATGATGTAAATATTCCCACTTCCCCTAGTATTGACATTCTCGGTGTAACATTAACTACTAACTTGAGCTGGACACATTATGTTAGAAGCATTGCTAAGAATGCCTCTAAAAAACTGGGACTCCTGTACAGAGTTCGAGAATTCTTCACTGACGAGCAGTTGGCCGTAATATATAAAAGTCATGTGCGCTCTCAGATGGATTACTGTTCACCTCTGTGGGGTGGAAGTGGAGTGGTTGCATTGAGGCAGTTGGACAAAATTCAAAATAAAGCTATTAGATTAATCAATAACCCTGCAATCACACAGGACCTTCCTACATTAGCCATACGAAGAAACGTTGCATCCCTTGCATTATTCTACAGATATTTTCACAGCAATTGTTCCGAGGAACTTGCTTCAATTGTGCCGCCTCTCCACATCTTTCCCCGTAGAACTAGGGCAGCTGAGAGCGCCCATGAATTTACACTTTCTCCTCCACAATGCAGAACTTCTGCTTATCAGAATTCATTTATCCCCAGAGCTACTACTCTTTGGAATTCACTTCCCTCGAATTGCTTTCCACAAACTTCCAATCAACAAATGTTTAAATCCAGTTGTTACAAACATTTTATGAATGGAGGATGCCTTTAGGCACATGGACCTTTTTGTTTTATCTGTGTTTTTCCTTCCTCCGTTCATTGTCTCTTAAAAAAAAAAAAAAAAAAAAAAAATTCGTTAGGTAGATAAAATAGAATAATATTAGGCCGAATGAATAAAAGCAAAATATCATCGCCGAATTCTGGAAGTATAAACGTAATCAAGAATTAGGAATAATTATAATTAGTCAATATCGCTAATACCAAAACTCTCTCTCGCTCTCTCTCTCTGAAAAACTCAATACTTAAAATACGTAACATTATTCACTGTACCTGATTCAGACCACAACAAGGCAAAACCCTGCTTCAGCGCAACGTATGCAACATGAACCCTGCTTCAGCGCAACGTATGCAACATAAACCCTGCTTCAGCGCAACGTATGCAACATAAACCCTGCTTTAGCGCAACGTATGCAACATAAAGATCCCATTAAGGGGAGATGGGTCGCTTTTCTGGTCCCCTTTCTCCCTCGCGTTAAGCCCCATTTGTTTTGAGATTATAAGACGTTCGGCCGAAAAGTTTGGCGATTTTAACACCTTTCGCCAATTTCGTTGTCAATGTAAAGACCTTTCGTGTCATTTAGGTGACGATCTTTTCCTGGCGAGCGATAGCGAGCCTGAAATGTTAAGAGGAAGCGGCCTTCGGCCAGGACATTTCTTCTTCCAAAAAATGTACAAATATATCTTGAAGGGGATCTAGGAGTGTTTTTCTAAGCTTGATGGAGGTCTAGCGAGGAAACTAAGAAATAAAGGAATACCTGAATTTATAGACCAATAAAACGGCCCATCTCCCATTAACAGTATAATAAAACCCGGTTTATTGTTTCTCCTGGCCAAAGCATCTTGCGCAGTCATTGCAGAGAGACATTTGGGCTAGAAACAGCTTTATAGAATATGGTGCTACTATCTCAGCAATACACCAGAACAAGAATGCAAAATTGCTCAGAAAAAAATACGAATATTATAATTACACGAATTAAGGGTGGGTGGGACTCGTTAGCCTTGGTCGGCAACTCATCGAGGGGAGACAACCTTATACAAATTCGGGTGGATGGGACTCGTCAGCCTTGGTTGGCAACCTGTCTAGGGGGAGTAAACCTGATACAAATCCGTACTGCTTACCTAAGGGTAAGGCAGGTTAGTGGATGGATTAGCCGAACACCACTGTAGAAAATAGTGCTAACAAGATACACAGAGGGTCTCGGAGTCGGACCGATCCTAAATTGAGTGGTCAATCCTGTAAGTCCTTCACTAAACTGGCTCGGGTTGTCCCTCTCACAGGGAATAGGTCCGCTTGTGGGCATTCTGTGTATGGCCACCCTCGAAAGGGGAGTAAGGCGTCCGGCAATAGATAGATAGATAGATAGACGAAAACAGGTCAACTGAAAATAATTTAAATAATTAAAAACGGAAAAGTTGGAGATTGACCCCTTTCAGTATTCGATGACTTTTTTCTTGTTATATTTTGTTATCATAAGACAATTTTCTTCAACTTAAGAAGAAATAGTGTTTGTTAGAGGGTTACTTGAGGGAAACTTTACCCCTTTAATACCTAGATGCTACTCCAAAACCGAACCAAATGATCTACTAATAATCAGAATAATATGAAGATAAATGTTCTCGTATAATGATAGGGTTAATTAGGCAGAAGAAATGGACACACAACAATAAACTTTATATATCACACGGGTAATATATATTTCAGATTTTCTCGGAGGTTGGTTTACCGATACGAGTTTCCAGGTCATTTTGGAAGTTCGTGTTTTATACTTTATATTTTTTGACATAAATGATTAACAAAGTGGATGCAAAAATAATCGAACAATAGGTCCCGCGAAATTACATAGTGCTTTTGGGTCCTGTAACTGAAAAAACGCCAAGAAACCTAATTTTGTGAAACTACAATATATATATATATATATATATATACCGGTATATAAATATATATACCCGGTATATATATATATATATATATATATATATATATATATATATATATATATATATATATATATATATATATATATATATATATATATATACAGTATATATATATATATATATATATATATATATATAAAGTATATACAGGGTATATATGATTTCTTAGACAAGCCCATTCGATGATGACGTTTGTTTTCATATATCATAATTATACAGTAGATACCACAAATCGATATCATTCTCTTTCGAAGCTACACTAATAACAATAATAATAATAATAATAATAATAATAATAATAATAATCATCAGCCATTAAATAGTCAAGTTGCCAATAATGCAAAATTAAATGAGGCAAGTAAACACAATGCGCTTGTGACACTCAGCCTTGACCATAGCAAAGTTGTAATAAGTCGTTTGAAAGTTTCCAAAAATACATAAAATATAATTATCAGATTAAATAGAATCTAATATCATCTTGAGACAGACAGATATATTGTATTAGTGTGACTAAATGTAACGAACATTAAAACTGAAAAGACAAGATGTAAACTCTTACCACTTCCCCACCCCAAAAAACAGAAGTAAATGCTTTTGAGTATAAGTTATTGCATTAGAAGAAACAAATATCCCTCGTAGCAAATCATGTAACCGAATATCTGTTTTGACCAGTTATTAAAGGATTCACGTAAATGCCAAACTCCCTCAATGCCAGTAACCTGATGGAATATAAACGAGAGAGACTAATGTAATAGGAGGTCATTGACAGCCGGGGTCCCATATAGAGGGCACCCAGGCCACTCAATCAGTAGGCCATATAAACCAGTAGACCTCAACCAGTAGCTAAATCAACCACACAGACAACTCAACCAGTAGGCCATATAAACCAGTAGACCTCAACCAGTAGCTAAATCAACCACACAGACAACTCAACCAGTAGGCCATATAAACCAGTAGACCTCAACCAGTAGCTAAATCAACCACACAGACAACTCAACCAGTAGGCCATATAAACCAGTAGACCTCAACCAGTAGCTAAATCAACCACACAGACAACTCAACCAGTAGGCCATATAAACCAGTAGACCTCAACCAGTAGCTAAATCAACCACACAGACAACTCAACCAGTAGGCCATATAAACCAGTAGACCTCAACCAGTAGCTAAATCAACCACACAGACAACTCAACCAGTAGGCCATTACAACCAAGTAGACCTCAACCAGTACCAACTCAACCACACAGACAACTCAACCTGTAGGCCATTACAACCAAGTAGACCTCAACCAGTGCCAACTCAACCACACAGCCAACTCAACCTGTAGGCCATATAAACCAGTAGACCTCAACCAGTGCCAACTCAACCACACAGACAACTCAACCTGTAGGCCATTACAACCAAGTAGACCTCAACCAGTGCCAACTCAACCACACAGACAACTCAACCTGTAGGCCATATAAACCAGTAGACCTCAACCAGTAGCTAAAGCAACCACACAGACAACTCAACCAGTAGGCCATATAAACCAGTAGACCTCAACCAGTAGCTAAATCAACCACACAGACAACTCAACCAGTAGGCCATATAAACCAGTAGACCTCAACCAGTAGCTAAATCAACCACACAGACAACTCAACCAGTAGGCCATTACAACCAAGTAGACCTCAACCAGTGCCAACTCAACCACACAGACAACTCAACCAGTAGGCCATATAAACCAAGTATACCTCAACCAGTAGCTAAATCAACCAGGGGCATTAAGGGGGGCGGGGGGGGGGGGGTAATTTGTTCCCTAGACCTCCATCAAACTTAAAATTACACCCCCTAGCCTCACTTTCAAGATAAATTTATACATTTTTCGGCAGAAAACATTTCCGGCCTAAGGCTGGTTCCTCCAAAATTACAGGCCCGCTATCGCTCACCAGGAATACAACGACACTTAAATGGCACGAAAGGTATTAAAATGGGCAGAATGGGGCGAAAGTTCTTAAACTCGCCAAACTAATAGGGCGAACTTCTTAAAATCTCAAAACTAATGGGGCTAAACGTGAGGGAGAAGGGGGTCCAGAAAAAAATCCTTAAGTGAAAATATCCCCTTAATACCAGGGCCAAGTTGAATTCTTAACCTAACCTAACCTAAAAACATTGGTTGATTAAGTACTGGTTTAGAGCTACTGGTTGAAATGGTCTACTGGTTGAGAGCTACTGGTTGATATGGTCTACTGGTTGAAATGGTCTACTGGTTGATATGGTCTACTGGTTGAGAGCTACTGGTTGAAATAGTGTACTGGTTGATTTGTCCATAGACTCCCCATAGATGACAAGGCCGGATCAGGTTTCAGTTTCGCCAACCACAACCCTCCCGGAGGAGAACTTTTTATAACAACTCGTATTGTCCGATCATCAAGTAAGGCTGAGATATGTGTGTGTGTGTGTGTGTGTGTGTGTGTGTGTGTGTGTGTGTGTGTGTGTGTGTGTGTGTGTGTGTGTGTGTGTGTGTGTGTGTGTGTGTGTGTGTGTTCCTGTCAGTCTGTTTCTGTCTGGCTGTCCATGCTGATTGTTATCTTCTTGGGGGTGTAGGAGTTATATTTTTGTTTTTGTAGGATGGTATTCAAGTCGTTGTTTTGTGTATGTATGAATACACAAACCTACCTTCACACCAACACTCACCCTACCATGTACACCCATACTCACTCACAACAACAACCAATATGCATTCACACAACACACATAATAAACACACGCGCGCGTACACAAACACATGCACACCCACATCATAAATATACAAATAAATAAATATATACTGTATATACTATATATATATACAGTATACCGGTATATACTATTTCATATTATTAAAGTTCTGCATATATTGTTATTATTGTGCCGCAAAGTTCAGCTTGTCTCGTTGAATCATTGAGTTTATGTATCTTGAACACACACACACACACACACACACACACACACACACACGCACATGAAACAAATTCACACGAACTCTTTCTCTTTCTCTCTCTCTCTCTCTCTCTCTCTCTCTCTCTCTCTCTCTCTCTCTCTCTCTCTCTCTCTCTCTCTTTCTCTATCTATCTGGGTGGGATGAGAGCCTTCTGATTTGTTATCCTTATCTTCCACTTAGTAGCAAATTTTGTTAGAATTAAGACCAGAATGCCTAGTTGGGACCGCAAGGTTTGTGCAAGCTGTGTATCTATGTAACTAACTCTAACTCTTCTCTCTCTCTCGCCTGTGATAAATCTGGTCCACGTGATTCTGCCTTGCCCTAGAAACCGTGGATACATTTACAGGATTCCCGGCATTATATTATATCCCGCTGTACTTAGTGTTTCTGTCATACTGTAAGAGAAAAATAATGAAGCGTGTGGCCGTTTCCCTAATTACTATTCTCACTTAAACGGGTACTAATCGCTTTTTTCTGGACCTCCTTCTTCCTCGTGTTTAGCAAATTCGTTTTGAGATTTTAAGACGTTCCTTCCATTAGTTTGTCGATGTTAAGACCTTTCGCCCCATTTCTTTGACAATATTAAGACCTTTTGTGCCATTTAGGTGTCGATTTTTTCCTGGCGAGCAAAAGCGAGCCTATCATTTTAAGAGAAAGCGGCCTTCGGCCGGAACATTTTTCTACCAAAAAATTTACACATTTATCTTGAAGGGGGGTCTATGGGGGTGTATTTCTAAGCTTGATGAAGGTCTAGCGAGGAAACTAAACAAAATAATAATAAATTAATTAATAGCCCAAAAAACTGGCCACTGCCCGATTAAATAGTTCCACCCAAATCAGGTTTTAACAGTTTAATGGAATATTCAGTAAGGAACTAGCTAATCATTTAGGCACAAATGATTTATTCACTATAATTACTCACACCCTCTCACCCGTCTCGATCTCGCTCTCACTCTCTTTCTCTCTTTCTCCTCTCTCTCTCTCTCTCTCTCTCTTATTATTATTTTCTATCCTTTCCTTCAACTTTCCTTTTCTATCGGATATGTCATATCTACTAGAATTAAGTCCTGACCACCTCGTTTGGATCGTAAGGTATGTGTGGCCAGTGTATCTATGTAAATATCTCTCTCTCTCTCTCTCTCTCTCTCTCTCTCTCTCTCTCTCTACCTACCTACAGCAGTGCATATACAGGAAATAGTCCAAACTCATTTCACGGCATGTTAACAACAAACGACGCTTGCACCTGGTGCGGACCCCAAGGACGTGATCACAGGAATGGACCATGCCTTAACACTATTTCTCCGATGGAGACTCTTTTTGGACCTCCCCTGTTTCCTCGGTTAGTTTGGAGATTTAAAGACGCTTCACCCCATTAGTGTGGCGATATCAAGACGCTTCACCATATTCAGGCTTCAATTTTTTGGGGGAACAATTATGCTGTCGAAAAATATACATATTTACCTTGAAGGGTCTGTGGGTGCGCATTTTTTAGTTGGAAGGAAGTTTGGGAAAGCGTTTTTGTTAGCCTAGGGGACAAACTAAAACACATTGCTCACAAACGACAAAAGCAAGCAAAATCCTGAATACTGATTAAACAACATAGTATAGAAACCCGCAAGAGGTCGGACCAGAGAGTGTTAAGGGATAATTTTTGTATGGCGGCTGAGAGAGAGAGAGAGAGAGAGAGAGAGAGAGAGAGAGAGAGAGAGAGAGAGAGAGAGAGAGAGAGAGAGAGAGAGAGAGAGAGAGAGAGAGAGAGAGAGAGAGAGAGAGAGAGAGAGAGAGAGAGAGAGAGAGAGAGAGAGAGAGAGAGACAGAGAGAGAGAGAGAGAGAGAGAGAGAGAGAGAGAGAGAGCGAGAGAGAGAGAGAGAGAGAGGGGGGGGGGGGGGGAGTGTGCTGGAAGAGAGTTAATTAGTGAATGTTATTTTTTGTTCCAGTACAAGAACATGATACAAACGACGCGAAGAACTAGAATTGTTATTTTATCGCGCGCGTGTGTGAACCTGTGATTAGAAAAATATTTGGTATACTTTAAGTCAGCAACTTAGGGGGCTAAACATAAACAGTTCCTTATCCTTTCATAAACCTAGACCTTTAGGATAAGGTCTAGGATTAGTATCAACAGACTGAACTTGGCTGTTAATGAGAGCTCTTAAACACCCTGGGGAAGTAGGACGTGAGCAGGAGACTCTGTGGTCCCCAGAGATTGGTCCATCCAGACCTAGTCTTCACGGCCAGGGAAAGTCTTTGAAAGCAACCTCCCACGTTGGCGAGTAGATTCGAAACCCCCACTGCCAGAGCCAGCAGTTAATAAGTGAATTAGCACGCTCGGCCGTTGTGCCCATAAGAGAGAGAGAGTGTGTGTGTGGGTGTGTGTGTGTGTGTGTGTGTGTGTGTGTGGGTGTCGCTTAAATGCCTATACATTCTTAGGGGTATGATATACACTAATACAGCATATATACAAATATGCTAAATATATCAATCATCATCAACAAGAGAGAGAGAGAGAGAGAGAGAGAGAGTATCTGGCGTGGCTAATAAAAACAATAGACTCTCACTAGCGCGGGCAATGGAATATACGAGTTCAGTAAGAAGTTTATAGATCGCAAACCAACTCTAATGAAGGGTTTGACATCAGGTGACATTGTAAACAGGTATGAATAAAAATCAATTAAGAGGGGTCACCTGCTCTTTTATCTTTCTCTCCATTTGTCTCTTTCTCTGGGTTGTATCCATTCGGCCCCATTCAGCCAACTGTTTTAAGACGTTCCCTATCCAGGTGTCGATTTCTTGGCGAGCGATAGCGAGCCAGCATGGTATGGAGAAATCCGGCTTCGCCGGAGAAATGTTTCTATCGAAGAATTTACAAATTTAGCTTGCTGTCAAAACAAATATATATATATATATTCTGGCTCGCTACCACTCGCCAGGAAAATATTGACACCTGGATGGGGGTAAACGTCTTAAACAGTAGGCTGAATGGGGCCGAATGGATACAAGCCAAAGAGAGAGGGAGAGAAAGAGAAAAAAAGCGAGGTGGGCTCCCATAATGGGCCAGATCTCGAACTCCCACACATCAGTATCATCCAAGGAGGTCAAACATTCTCATAATCTCCTAACTAATCGTTGAAACAGTTATACCACACCAAATGAAATACTAAACAATCCCAGCTGGCGGACCCAGAGTACGTGATAGAAAATTGGACGGTAAAGGTTACTTGTAGGACCGACAGTGATTTCAGCAACTATTTTTGTTTTGCGTTTTGTGTTTTTCTTTCAGATACAGTGTTCTCATATACTGAAGAGGAGCTAAAACTAGTATTTACCCATTATCCAACAATCTAAAAATACTCCGATTATATCCGATTGCAGCATGTTTCTGTCATCTTCGGTTATATGAGAGAGAGAGAGAGAGAGAGAGAGAGAGAGTACAAAGGAGTACAAAGGAAATCAAGCAACAACAGATCTAGTGACCCTTCTAGGCTGCTTGTCCTCCAAAACACTGAGGATCAAGTGTCCAAACAGTGGTTTAGAGTGGGTAAGGGAACATTGGAAAGGGAACTACTGCCCTGCCACTAACGTGGCAGGACTAGGAAGTTAGTAGGGGACATATGGGTTAGTAACTGAGGGGATGATAAAATAAAGTTATTCATTTACAAACGCGGTCAGTCGCGGGTTTGATGCGAGAAATTTGTATAGGCGGAGTTTAAATGATTCAACGGTGCTGCAGTCTATAACGTCTATAACGCCCATTCCACAAGTTGACAACTCGATTGAAGAAGAAATTCTTAGATTCGTGTGAGTTAAAAGATTTACCAATTATTTTGTAACCTTTTCCCCGCATGAAATTAGATTGGTCGATAGTGAAGTACTTACTACAGTTCATATTGTCGATGCCTTTGATGATTTTGAACACTTGAATTAAGTCACCTCTTAATCTGCGCTGGGTTAAAGGAAATAGATTTAATTCTCTAAGACGCTCTTCGTATGGTTTGTTCTTTAGGCTAGGTATCATTTTGGTAACTCTACGTTGAACTCGTTCTAGCTTGTTTATGTCTTTTTGGTAATAAGGGCACCAGCATTGAACGCAGTATTCCAGAAGAGGGCGGACTAAGGAATTGTAAAGGGTTAGGATTACGTCTTTGGATTTATGCTCAAATGATATGCCTATAAAGCCAATATTTTGTTTGCCTTCTTAACAACTTCTGAACATTGTTGACTCGGTTTTAGGTTACTCGATATTGTTACTCCCAGATCGGTTTTCTCTGTTACATTCTTAAGCTGAGTGCCATTCATCGAATAGTTTGCTTTCTCATTTAGGTATCCGATATGTATACTTACATTTAGAGAGGGAGAGGGAGACGAGGGCCGGAGAGAGAGAGGGAGGAGAGAGATGAGAGAGGAGGAGGAGAGAGAGCAGAGATGAGGGGGGAGGAGAGAGGGGGGGAGAGGAGGAGAGGAGAGAGATGAGGCAAGAGAGAGAGAGAGAGAGAGAGAGAGAGAGAGAGAGAGAGAGAGAGAACAGAGAGAAGATAGCAGCAGAGAAAAGAGGTAGAAACACAATAATACAATGAGCAGGTGAGGACATTATAAACAACATTAACCCTTCCGTAAAAGTATTCGCTCTTTTCAAGCAAGACAACACGTGACCAAATCTTTAACAATAGCAGCAAGAGCCAGCCAATGTTTACCAGTTTAATGACAAAAAGTGGGATTGTTTCTTTTGTGTTAACTTTTCATGTCAGAGTTCGATACACATTTCTGATTATTATAAAACTCTTGAAGTAGCTTTCTCCAATGCCCTTCGACGTTTAACAGGTGCTCCCTCGTATGGTAGCATCCATGAGGCTGCCGAGTCTTGTGGTCTGTTACTGTTAACACATCACTTGACCCTTTACGTACAGGTAAGATTTAAACAAAAATAATTATTAATTCAAGATCTTCTATTATTAAATTCAATTTTCCGTGGTTGCAATGTGGTTACTTTTGTACCTATATTAATAAGAATGTTATTGATTCATATGATATATCACCATATTGTGACTTTGATATGATTAAGGCTAGAATCAGATGGGTACAGAGCCATGAATCAGATGGGTACAGAGCCATGAATCAGATGGGTACAGCGCCATGAATCTCGGAGGCCTCGTGTGCTGTTACTTGTGTTTAAATATTATGTATGAGTAAAATACATACTGGCAAAAAAAAAATATATATATGTATGTAAGAATGTAACTGTCTTTACTTAATGCAATGTAGTGTAGCATAAGTTATATGGTATCAACCTGAAGTTGCTGTTTTTTATTAAATATGTCTGTACCAAACTTTTGATTTTTTTTTTAATTTACAAGGATTTTACTAGTTTAATAATATTTTAGAGATGTGATATTTTGTTGTATAAGTGCCGATATGTAATATGTATACCACTTGCATTGTATTATGAAATAAAGCTGATTGATTGACTACTACTACTACTACTACTACTACTACTAATAATAATAATAATAATAATACTTTAAATTAGAGCCCACCTCTGATGTTCTCTCCCACCAACAAGAGCAACCACCACCACCATAATATTGCTGGTCGACCATTAATAACAGGCCTATCCCTCAATACGTTCACCTGATCTGATGACTAAGGTGTTCAGTGCTGATTGAACACATATGAGACAAGAAATTCAGGTCATACGATAATAATGGAACTCTCTCTCGCACCCTCCTCCGCTATCTGTCACTCTCACTCTCGCACCACCTCTCTCTCTATTGCGAGATATGTTTGTTTCGCTTCCCCTCAGCCACCTCGCCTTCGTTATTGCACCCTCCTTCGCTCTCTCTCTCTCGCACCCTCATTCGCTCGCTCGCTCGCTCTAGCTCTCTCTCTCTCGATCTCTCTCTCTCTCTCTCTCTCTCTCTCTCTCTCTCTCCTCTCTCCTCTCTCTCTCTCTCTCTCTCTCTCTCTCTCTCTCTCTCTCTCTCTCTCTCTCTCTCTCTCTCTCTCTCTCTCTCTCTCTCTCTCTCTCCCTCTCTCTCTGTGTGTGTGACTAAGCTGGTGTATAATCCTGATATAAAGGTCAATTATCATCATGACATCGCCGGACTCTCTCCCTACAATTAACCCACTGCCCATAGACAAATTTATAAACCCACACGAGCCGGACAACTGCAGCCATCTTGTAGGTAGGGCATTCAGCAGTGTCTGTGTGTTTAGTATGAATGATTAAACACAAGTCTGGTGTGCTGGGAATGACTAAGCAACTATCGGAAGCCCTTGTCTATAATTAGTTTTAAACATGATCTGATGTTTTGCTTGGCCTAGTACCCTACTTATAATGAGCAATACATTGTAATTTAATTGATCTTATAACTAACCTAATTGGTAGCAAATTATTATTTAGTGATTTGGTTATGCATTAAGGGGAGATCTCCACTTGAGGGATTTTTTTCTTGACCCCTTTCTCCTTCATGTTTAGCCCCATTGCTTTTGATATTATAAAACGTTTGCCCCATTAGTTTAGCGATTTTAAGAACTTTCAACCCATTTCTGTCAATTTTAAGACCTTTCGTGCCATTTAGGTGTCGATTTTATCCTGGCGAGCGATAGCGAGCCTGTAATTTAAGAGGAACCGGCTTTGAGCCGGGAAATTTTTCTACCGAAAAATGTACAAATTAAACTTGAAAAGGGGTCAATGGGGCGTATTTTAAAGCTTGATGGAGGTCTAGGGAATAAACTGAATACCTCCCCTTAACAAAACTTGGTGATCACTGCAATTCATATGTTTTCACCAACAAACGTTACTTCTAAACTCAATTAATGAAATAAAAAAAAATACATGTGGCTCTCCAAGGACTCGAACCTAGGATACTCACACCGAAGTTCCGCGCATTAATGCATTACGCTATAAAGATAGTTTGCCTGAAGCTGGAGTCATACGGCAAGATTAGCGGCTGCATGCATCGGAGTCTTGAATCCTCTACAAGTTTTCCCTATATTTTGATTAATTTTGGTGTTCACTTATATACTGTATATTACATTGGACTGTAGACGATTAGGAGCTCCGAGATACAAAATACTGTGGGTCCGATACGTTCGCCGCACCAGTGTTCGTGTGACATCAGCTTAAGGCTGCATAGTCCCAAACGAAATAATACCCGTTGCCTTCAACAGACGAGAGGGTTATATTTGCCCTTTACGTATGAAGGAGGCAAAAGGCAAAGCTTTCTGTAACAAATGTCTCCCCCAAAGTTGAAAGAGTGATAGAGCGCCAAATTCAAGGTATGTTAGAGTCGGAATGTCTGGACACACGGAGCTTGGTGCAGTTTAAGTCATAGGATGAGGGAAAGACAGCTTGAGGGAGAGAGGTCCAAAGCTTACTTGTTGAGTAGAATAAAGACTGGGAAAAACGGTTCACTCTTGGGTTAGAGAGTTGGACAGCATAGGGGTGGGAGTGAGTTGAAAAGCGGGTGCCCCCTCTCTCCGTAGGGAAAGAGGTATACACTGAGACAGCTCTAAAGAACATTGATTATTCTAATAGCGGTAGAAGAGCGAGAGAGATTGAACATTGCGGCGTGTAGAGAGAGATTGTAGGGAATTAGTGAGTAAGAGGAGGTGAGTAGATGAGACAACATGCTTTTGACTCTACCCTTTCTAGAAGTGCGGTATGCCCTTAACCTTTGTGTTCTAGTTACGTAAAACCCTGTATATTGTTTGTTTATGGGTATGAATGTTTATGGGTATGAATGTTTATGGGTATGAATGTTTATGGGTATGAATGTTTATGGGTACGAATGTTTATGGGTACGAATGTTTATGGGTATGAATGTTTATGGGTATGAATGTTTATGGGTACGAATGTTTATGGGTATGAATGTTTATGGGTATGAATGTTTATGGGTATGAATATTTATGGGTATGAATGTTTATGGGTATGAATGTTTATGGGTATGAATGTTTATGGGTATGAATGTTTATGGGTATGAATGTTTATGGGTATGAATGTTTATGGGTATGAATGTTTATGGGTATGAATGTTTATGGGTATGAATGTTTATGGGTACGAATGTTTATGGGTATGAATGTTTATGGGTATGAATGTTTATGGGTACGAATGTTTATGGGTATGAATGTTTATGGGTACGAATGTTTATGGGTATGAATGTTTATGGGTACGAATGTCCTATACCGTTTGTTATAGGAGTTAGGCCACTGCTCATTTACTGTTCCAGGTGTCTAAATTTCATAAAATGTTTTCAGAATCCGTAAACGTTGTATTCGAAGTGTATGATTTCCCTGAATGTTGCATCTTAATAGTTAAAATCCTCCTAATATTGCATTCAAGATCTTTAAATTCCCCTTAATCATGTGATCTTGATATTTAAATTTACACTTTCTAAATCCCTTGCATAACTATAGTTTAAACAAAAAATATCGTGCCTAAATCTTCCTCAGCCTTGTATTACACGAGTATGAATTGACTAAATGGCATTGTGGTGAAAAGTTGTCCAATCTTCATACCTAAAAGGCCCGCAAACCATTAGAGATCATAGACAAGTTACCCTGTTAAACAAATCCAGTTAAGTACTTTTCTCTTTTTTTTTTTTCAGCCTTAATGGTGTAGAATTTAGGCTTAGTCACCCTCCTACCTTATTGAAATACTTGATTGGTCTCTCTCTCTCTCTCTCTCTCTCTCTCTCTCTCTCAATAAGGAGGAATAACCTTTTAATGTACAATATTTAAGTGGTATATTACACAAATACACCCCCCCCCCCCCCCCCCCCCACACACACACATACTGACCCACACACACCACACACTCACAGTTCAAGAGTAAGTCCTGGTCATCTTAAGGGGAGGTTTTTAGTGTGTTTCCTAGATTTCCATCAAGCTTGAAATTACACTCCCTTGACCCCCTTTCAAGATAAATTTGTACATTTTTCGGTAGAAAAATGTCCCGGCCCAAGGCCGATTCCTCTTAAATTACAGGCTCGCTATCGCTCGCCAGGAAAAAATCGACACCTAAATGGCACTAAAGGTCTTAAAAGTGACATAAATGGGGTGACAGTTCTTAAAATCGCCAAACTAATGGGGCGAACGTCTTATAATCTCAAAAGCAACGGGGCTAAACATGAGGGAGAAAGGGGTAAAGAAAAAAATGCCTCAAGTGGAAATCTCCCCTTAATAAAAGAAACGAGACAGTGGGTACATAAATAGGCACAAACACTTACACACACACACACACACACACAGTTCACTATATATTATGTCTTGGTGATCGTAACACAGGAAGCGAGAACGAGATGGAGTGGGTACATATATAGGCACACCCACTTCCACACATGCATACGCACACAGACACATGCACACAGTTCAATACTATGTCTTGGTGATCATATCTACAGACACACACACACACACACACACACACACACACACACACACACACACACACACACTTATACACAGACACACATATACACACTCACACACACTGTCAGATATTATGTCCTGGTGATCGTAACACAAGAAGCTAGACAGAGACAGAGTGGGTACACAAATAACTGTCCCTTACACAGCCAACTTGAACCATTACCAATAGCTTATCGGTTAAAGGTAGATTTTCACTTAAGGGGATGTATTTCTGGACCTCCTTCTCCCTCATGTTTAGCCCCAATAGTTTTGATATTATAAGACGTTCTCCCAATTACTTTGGCGATTTTTAGATCCTTCGCCACTATTTCTTTGTCAATTTTAAGACCTTTCGTGCCATTTAGGTGTAATTTATTTCCTGGCAAGCGATTGCAAACCTGCAATCTGGGAGGAATTGGCCATCGGCCAGGGCATTATTCGACCGAAAAAATGCACAAATTTATCTCTAAGGGGGATCTTGGAGGTATTATGTTAAGCTTGATGGAGGTCTAGGAAGGAAACTAAGCAATACATAAATACATTAATACATATAAATAAATACATATATAAATAAATACATATATAAATAAATACATATATAAATAAATACATATATAAATAAATACATATATAAATTAATACATATATAAATAAATACATATATAAATTAATACATATATAAATAAATACATATATAAATAAATACATATATAAATAAATACATATATAAATTAATACATATATAAATAAATACATATATAAATAAATACATATATAAATAAATACATATATAAATAAATACACATATAAATAAATACATATATAAATAAATACATATATAAATAAATATATATATAAATAAATACATATATAAATAAATACATATATAAATAATTACATATATAAATACATACATATATACATAAATACATGTATAAATAAATACATATATAAATTAATACATATATAAATATCTTCCATTACACTTATGTTTTATGACAAGTATAACTAATACATTTGGTTCTCTCTCCCTTCCTCTTTCTCTGTCTATGTATCTCCACATTCAGTAATAAATATAAAGATATTCATTGCCTATCCTGTCAGCTAAAGTGTGTATTTTATGTTGGGTGTAACTAAAGAGAATGAAGTGTTTATCATTCTGTCAACCGCACTCTCACTCACTCACTCACTCCGCATGGGGCCTGTTTTCTCTACCCACATAATGAACATTCAATTATCTATCTATATATATATCTATCTATCTATCTATCTATCTATTTGTTTAGGCCCATTCCCCATTTTTTATAAATTTTTGTTTTACTGGGGATGGCCGACTCGAGACAGAGCCCGAATAGGGGAAAACAAAAATTAACACACAAAAACAAAAACACAAATTCACACACATTTATCAGATCACATAATTATTTGTTTAGCGGTCGACTAACGTGATGTAGGCTCAATTGCTTTAAGTTATTCCATATACTGTTCGTATATCGTACAAGTACAAACAACGGAATCCAAAGAAGAGATAGAGCATACTCTCTCGATAAGCTAAGCTAAACTACAGACACGAAATGGCACATCATATAAATAAAAGAACCATTTACCATCACAAAAAAAAAAAAAAAAAAAACACACACACACACACACGAACATACTCACTCTATATAATAAATTAGACTACAACCACACTACAGCACGGCATTGGAATACTTAGAACCAGTTAACCCCTTCTGTACCGGAGACTACGTTTTAGCTAGATTTTGGCTATTGTTAGACTTTTTTAGTCAGTTTATCTTATATACAGGGTGTCCCAGGAGGAAAGGCCATAACTATGGGAAATGATAAAACAAGGTATTCTAAGCCTGAAATGTTCTATAACAAAAAGTCCAAATCTCAACCGTTAACAAGATATTGAAGGTTTTATATAGTGTCCTCCCCCGCCTCACTGTAATGGACTCTTCCATGTCAGATAGTTTCCAACTGGTCCAAAGTGAGCTATTATATCTATATTCATTTTGCAACTTACAGAATTATAATATCTTTACAATAACATGGTAAAATAACTGCAGTTAGATGGAGGTGTGGTAGGTACTAGGACAGCTAGGCCACCCTTATGGGGAAATACTTAAGGAAATGCCATTTTCAACATGCAATATCTCTTTACTGGTTGAGATTTGGAATATTTCTTATAGAACATTTTAGGCTTAGAATATTTTGTTTTATCATTTCCCAAAGTTATGCCCTTTCCTCCTGGGACACCCTGTATATAACTAACATATGATACAAAATACGTTGCTGGTACAGAAAGGGTTAAAGACCACACAAACAAAGGATAAGATAAAGTAGTGTAGAAGACCAAGAGCTTCTTACCTTACACTGTAGCGCAACTGTTGGAAGGGTAAAGCACGGTCCTACATGGAAACAAAGGAGAGAACACACAATTAGATGACATACACAATAGTGAACAACAAATACAACATATGAATACTTTAATAAAACAAACAGCATATAAACACCTGACTATATAAAGTAACACCCCATTCTTAACATTAATCATCAATTACAAACCTCAATGTACTTGAATAAACTAATGAAAGCATATGGTCCTCCAAGGATTCGAACTCGGGACACCACACCCAGAACATAAGCACTTAAACCATTACACCACCAACACAGTAATATATAACACATTATATATACTTGAATACAGCTAAATGAGTGAAAACAAATATTATGTCGAGTAAAGATGGAACATAATTTAGCTAACGGTGAAGTAACACAAATTTGGCTTCGATTGGGACGGTAAGTAAAGTTAAAAAAAAAAAAAAAAAAAAAAAAATGCCATGTGTTTGAGGATGCCAGTACATAGAGTACACACATATACACACAACCCGTAGCCTAGTAGGTAGAGCTCTCGTCTCACACACGAGGGGTCGGGGGTTCAATCCCCGGCCGGGCGGAGACAAATTGGGCTTGTCTCCTTTCATGTGTTAGCCTCAGTTCACCTAGCTGTAAATAGGTACCTGGAATAAGTGGACGACGTTGTGACGTCCCATCTGGGGTTGGCGAAAATGGTACAAGGCGAGATGGGTATCATATGGTTCACCTAAGCTGATGGCTACCTAAGCCTTCGGGCGAGACGGTACCGTCTATAGTGAGAATGGTACCATACAGATCCACCCTAAGCCTTCGTTTCCGATGTCGCCAATTGGCTAAATACAGACTACACACACATCCACAGCCATTCCAACAGTACATAAAACACTTAACATGCATTTCACGCAATACATTCCCAGTTAAGGAGGCGCGATAATAATGAGCTTAGCTCGCATTGCATGGATTCCCCTTGACGAACAAGTAACTGGAACTGACTAGCAACACGTATTATGAAAAACATGCATCCTCCTTCATTCACTGTCCCCCCCTTCACTCACTCAACCCCACAATTTGCCGGAGGATAACAGGTTTTTCACAATACGTAGACGGAGGTCTTTAAAAAAAAAAAAAGTAACTGAGTAACTGAGTAACACACACACACTTACCGACTCATATTACTCAGAATACTTCCATCCTGAACTCTCTCACTAAACGTTCCACCCTATAAAGACTCCTGATACTTCCTGACTTTCTCTCTTTCGTTTCTGGTTCCACTTCAACTTCCTTCATTGGTTTTAAGATTTTAAGACATTCGCCTAAATAATTTGGTGATTTTAAGACCTTACGTGCAATTAAGGTGGCGGTTCCTTCCTGGCGAACTATGGCAAGCCTGCCACGTAGGAGGAACCGGCCTTCGGCCGTGTAATTTTTCTACCGAAAATGCACACATTTATTTCAAAGGGAGGTGTTGGAGATATTTTTTTTTAAGCTTGATGGAGGTGTAGGAAGGAAAATAAAAAATAAAATAAAAATAGTATATAATTAAGTAAATACATAACTATCACCCCCTAAACACATGCCGGAATCAGTGTTTTCCCTTATGTGGCGTCTCAAGTTTCAGTGTTTTCCCTTATGTGGCGTCTTAAGTTTCAGTGTTTTCCCTTATGTGGCGTCTTAAGTTTCAGTGTTTTCCCTTATGTGGCGTCTTAAGTTTATATAGTAGTAGTGTGCTGGCGATAGTACTTATAAGGACTTAACTTTTGGGCCTTTACTTTCTTCTTCTTTCCTACACTTATCTTGACTCTATCCCCTGAGAACACTTTATCTGTCTATCCACCCTCTGTACTTGTATAATAATAATAAATTAACACTTACTCTCTCTCTCTCTCTCTCTCTCTCTCTCTCTCTCTCTCTCTTATATATATATATATATATATATATATATATATATATATATATATATATATATATTATAACACTGATATTATGGAAGGACTGCTGGTTTATGATGCTACGAACCAGTTGACCTATACTGTATACTGGTCTACCGTGTGCTCTCCTTAGTCTATGAGCCATTAACCCTTTCAGTACCAGCGACGTGTTATATTTTATTCTAGCTATATTTAGACGACATTATGCAGCTTAAGAAGGATCGGTGGTAGTTAAAAGAGTTGGTGGAGGTAGTCTGAACCTTTATTATTGAAAGAGGTCCTTCCTAAACTGAACAAATTGCTCAAACCATTGCCAGAATATAAAGAAAAGGACGACACCTGTACTGAACGGGTTAATAGCAAGCCAAATACAATACTGCATAATATAGTGTAATGCATATTGATAACATTTAATATAGTGTAATGCATATTGATAACATTTAATATAGTGTAATGCATAGTGATAACATTTAATATAGTGTAATGCATATTGATAACATTTAATATAGTGTAATGCATAGTGATAACATTTAATATAGTGTAATGCATATTGATAACATTTAATATAGTGTAATGCATATTGATAACATTTAATGACACAAACTTAGTGTATATAAATTATAATCCTACAATTTCCCATGCTATTGTAGTATTTCGAACTACTGTGTATAAAAAGTATATTTTAAGGGGACACTGATTGTTTTTTTGGCCTATAACTTCATTAATTCATAAATTCTTAGTTCCCTCGCTACACATCCCTGAAACTTAGAAAAACATCCCCTAGACCCCCCCTTAAGATAAATTTGTACATTTTTCGATAGAAAAATGTCTCGGGTCCTCTTACAATTACAGGCTCGCTTTCGCTCGCCAGGGAAAAATCGACACTTAAATGGCACGATAGGTCTTAACATTTATAACGAAATGTAACGAAAGGTCTTAAAATTGCCAAATGGGCCGAACGTCTAAAAATCTCAAAACTAATGGGACTAAACACTAGGGAGAAAGGGGACCAGAACAACGACCGTCTCCCCTTAACATGGTAAATAATAAGAGAGGTGAGAGACCTCTACCTGTGCCGGTGCGTATTGAAGACTTGAAGAACAGGATCACAACCTGTTTATACTCATTTGAACTACATGTAACACTCTTCCACATCTCTCTCTCTCTATTTGTATGTAAATTTATTCTCCCTGCTCTATCTCTTGAGCTTCATCATCGGCGTCGGGTTGGTGTCCTTAGTCTCTTAAAATACTTAACAATACTCAGCATCCATTGTTAACAATACTCAGCATCCATTGTTAACAATACTCAGCATCCATTGTTAACAATACTCAGCATCCATTGCATAGTGTTTTACCAGAACCTTTTATTCCAATTCGCGCAACAAGATTTACGAGGAGTCTTAATGACCTTGCCATGACTCCAATTAATGTTTCTACATCTCAGTTTTCTCGGGGTTTTATTCCTTCAATGATTCCCTTTTGGAATCATTTGCCAAACGAGGTTGTACAGTCAACCCATATCTCAGCTTTTAAGTCCAGAGTTAATGTTTTATTACAGCAGTAAATTTTTGTTTTAATCATGATTTGCTTTTATTCTTTTTAGAATGGTGTTTTAATTGACAAACTGATATTTTCTTCTGGGCTCTCTAACTACTGTAGCCCTTTTCTTTTTTCTTAGTTGTCTTAGTCTCTCTCCAGTACTTACGGGTATTTTGTGGGATTCATCTTTTATAGGTGTATCTGCACCCTGTTGGGAGGCTTAGACAGCTTCTATAATAATAACTAGCAGGGGTACCCGACGTTGCCAGGGTAATAATACTGTACCACCATAATCACCATCACTACTACCACCACTATTACTACCATAATCACCATCATCAATCACTACTACCACAATCATCACAATACTACTACTACCATAATCACCGGCCTCGACCTCCCTGTGCCTCATTAAACGGCGACCTCGATTTCGGCCGCTAAATGACCTCCGATTTTGGATCTGACCTCATCCGTACCCCCATTTTGGGAGGCTGCGAACAACTTTCGTTCTATACACCATTTCGATCGGAGGCCTCCTTCTGCCCCAAACGGCCATTTCTTTATATTTTGTTTTTCAATTTCGGCCTCGAAACGACCTCCGATCGTGGCCTCGCCCCCTCTATGACCTGACCCAGGTCAATTGACACCCGCATGCAAAGTTTCAGGTCCAGGTTCAAAACTGCGGCCGCCTATTAAGAACACACAGACAGACAAACAGACAGACACGAACTGATTTAATAATAATAATAATAATAATATATATATATATATACTTTTCTTTCTGGCTAGATATACAGTATGTATATCGGTTTCTACTTACTTTCGTCTCAATTCTGTCTCCATTATCACATTTAAGGTCAATTCCTATTACCTTTATCGCACCTCTCTCTCTCTCTCTCGCTCTCTCTCCAGGTCAGGTCATAAGGGCTCACTGATATCACTATGTAAATTGATACATGTGCTTTCTGCTCGGTCATATCCGTCCACAGTCCATAACCTTTGACTCGCTCTCTCGTGTGAACACATTTTGAATCTCGCCGGAAATTTTACAGCAACTCTTCCCCGTAATTCCCTCGGAATGGTAACTGAAAATGACCGTGTGAACCGGCCTTTAGTTCCCTAAATTTCCAGGTGAAATTGGCATTTCTAATACTCAGACCTCACCGGAGGTCGGGTAAAAACATGACCGTGTGACCAGGACTTATTAAAACACGGGGGCTGGTTTTACTGCGGGAAAATATAATGTCTCAGAAACAGGAAAGAGAGAGAGAGAGAGAGAGAGAGAGAGAGAGAGAGAGAGAGAGAGAGAGAGAGAGAGAGAGAGAGAGAGAGAGAGAGAGAGAGAGAGAGAGAGAGAGAGAGAGAGAGAGAGAGAAAGTGTATAAAGAAATAATAACAATATATATATATATATATATATATATATATATATATATATATATATATATATATATATATAGAGAGAGAGAGAGAGAGAGAGAGAGAGAGAGAGTTTCATATTAACTTGGATATCTCCGTTCCAGACAGCCGGGAAAAAGATAAACAAATTATAAAAAAGGATACCCCAAATAAGGTCCTGGTATAATGTGTACGCTAGCCTCATTAGTTTTGACATGTTAAACCGTTCTCCCTATTAGTTTAGTGATTTTACGATTTGTCGTGCCATTTAGGTGTCTACTTTTTCCTGGCGAACGATAGCGAGCCTGTAATTTAGGAGAAATCGGCCTTTGGCCGGAATTTTTTTTCACCGAAAAATGTACAAATTTGTTTCGAAAGGTGGTCTTGGGGGTGTTTTCTTATAATCTTGATCAAGGTCTAGGGAGCACACTAAAAACCTCCCCTTAAAGAATACCCATTACTCACCTCCAGTCATGCATAATGGTGTAGCCTACAGTCATGCATAATGGTGTAGCCTCCAGTCATGCATAATGGTGTAGCCTACAGTCATGCATAATGGTGTAGCCTCCAGTCATGCATAATGGTGTAGCCTACAGTCATGCATAATGGTGTAGCCTACAGTCATGCATAATGGTGTAGCCTCCAGTCATGCATAATGGTGTAGCCTCCAGTCATGCATAATGGTGTAGCCTCCAGTCATGCATAATGGTGTAGCCTCCAGTCATGCATAATGGTGTAGCCTCCAGTCATGCATAATGGTGTAGCCTCCAGTCATGCATAATGGTGTAGCCTACAGTCATGCATAATGGTGTAGCCTACAGTCATGCATAATGGTGTAGCCTACAGTCATGCATAATGGTGTAGCCTCCAGTCATGCATAATGGTGTAGCCTCCAGTCATGCATAATGGTGTAGCCTACAGTCATGCATAATGGTGTAGCCTCCAGTCATGCATAATGGTGTAGCCTACAGTCATGCATAATGGTGTAGCCTCCAGTCATGCATAATGGTGTAGCCTCCAGTCATGCATAATGGTGTAGCCTCCAGTCATGCATAATGGTGTAGCCTACAGTCATGCATAATGGTGTAGCCTCCAGTCATGCATAATGGTGTAGCCTACAGTTAATGGAATAAATCAAAACGCACCCATTTGAATCAGTATCGAACGCAAACTAAACAATGCAATGCTCTAGTATAGGCTAGATGCTTCAGAACTTGGCCTTAAAGGTTCAAATATTTGTATATTATGTAACTTTATATGTGCTGAGAACTGTACAATTCTGCTAACTCACAACTAACACATGCAGTCTAAAAACACTCGCAACCATACATGCAGCTCAATAGCATGTGCATTGCATCTAAATTAAGGACAAAAAAACTCACTTCGGTACCACACACTAAAAATTAAACTAACACAAAGACAACATGCACACTTGCAATAAGCCCCACCACCTCACCCGTGTTTGTGCTTCTTCACCCAGACCACAAAGAAACTCGAGCCATAAACTAGTTTTGTAATGGAGCACCTCTGAACAAAGCCACGACACCTACAACCCCCCAAAAAAAAACCAAAAAACAAAAACAAAACAAAAACAAAACAAAAATGAATGAATAAAAAAAATAAAATAAACTGACTTATTTTCTCTTTAGCCAGGTGGAGAAAACTCGGATTAAAATAGTTGCATAGCGTTGCATAGATACACAGACTTCACATGCCATATTATACTCCCTGCGAGGCAATCGGGACTTGAGACTTATATACAAATTAAGAAGTATTACTAAGTGGAAGAATAGGATAGTAAAGAACAGCCCCCCCCCCCCCCCACACACACACACACCACACGTTTCTCACCATATACACAACTTAGCCAAGCCGAACTAAGCCAATGTGGTGAGGTACAGACTTCTTGAAACTTATAGTACCGTACCATTTGCAAAAATTACAAATAGTATATAATACAGTATAAAAATTAAGTTAATGTTGGTAACTATTTAACTAAGAACTAATCATAAGTAGGAGAAGGAGGAGAACATGAATACTAATAATATACAAAAAGAAAGGAAAATTAGCAAATCAAATATAAACGTTCAGTAGCACCCCATCAACTCTACCTTCCACAGCAATATAAACGTTCAGTAGCACCCCCATCAACTCTACCTTCCACAGCAATATAAACGTTCAGTAGCACCCCCATCAACTCTACCGCCCACAGCAATATAAACGTTCAGTAGCACCCCATCAACTCTACCTCCCACAGCAATATAAACGTTCAGTAGCACCCCATCAACTCTACCTCCCACAGCAATATAAACGTTCAGTAGCACCCCATCAACTCTACCTCCCACAGCAATATAAACGTTCAGTAGCACCCCATCAAGTCTACCTCCCACAGCAATAAAAACGTTCAGTAGCACCACATCAACTCTACCTCCCACAGCAATATAAACGTTCAGTAGCACCCCATCAACTCTACCTCCCACAGCAATATAAACGTTCAGTAGCACCCCATCAACTCTACCTCCCACAGCAATATAAACGTTCAGTAGCACCCCATCAACTCTACCTCCCACAGCAATATAAACGTTCAGTAGCACCCCCATCAACTCTACCTCCCACAGCAATATAAACGTTCAGTAGCACCCCTTCAACTCTACCTCCCACAGCAATATAAACGTTCAGTAGCACCCCCATCAACTCTACCGCCCACAGCAATATAAACGTTCAGTAGCACCCCCATCAACTCTACCGCCCACAGCAATATAAACGTTCAGTAGCACCCCCATCAACTCTACCTTCCACAGCAATATAAACGTTCAGTAGCACCCCCATCAACTCTACCTCCCACAGCAATATAAACGTTCAGTAGCACCCCATTAACTCTACCTCCCACAGCAATATAAACGTTCAGTAGCACCCCTTCAACTCTACCTCCCACAGCAATATAAACGTTCAGTAGCACCCCTTCAACTCTACCTCCCACAGCAATATGAAAACAAAACGAAAAACAAAATATAACATTAATTAATAAGCGTGAAAATATCTTAATTAAATATTTTAAGCTGAATGCACGACCGGTTCTGTAATAAAGGACTCGAACTAGAACACAAAACATTACCATAAATTACAAAGCCCAGATACATCAATAAACGTGTAATATATAGTTCCTTAATTACCAAGGAACAAATGGTAGAATAATTACAGCTAAATATATTTTCGAAAAGGTATAATTATATACTATATATATATATATATATATATATATATAAAACATGAAAAATATTGATTCTTGTGGTAAAAATATATGCGAATATGCTTCCACACTAAAAGTGTGTAGAAAAGGGTAGGTTCTCTGCACAAAGTTTAAAATTTTTTTAGTGCTAAAATTAAATTGCATCTGAATTAAATTGCATCTGAAATATATTGCATGCACAAAATAAGGGTTTAAAAAGTATGTCCGAGTATCTTATTAGAAGGCTCGGACTGTTATGTACATATTAAAATAATGTTTATGTAAAAGTGTTAAAATGCATATATATATATATATACTGTATATATACACATGTGAGCTACCGGTACTGAATGTTTTAATACTCACAGCCGGACTCGAACCACCGACAGTCAGGACGAGTGTCCATGCTTTAATCTACTACACCACGGCATATGTTAGAGGATAATTAATTTTTTCCCATTCATTTTAAGGTGAAGGAAAATCCTACCTGGAGAAAGTATTTAATTTCATACACAATTCGTAGCATCCATATTCCAGGATACCATACAAGTATTTTTATAAATAGCCCCACGCAACTAGGGTTAAGTTATTTTATTTAATTCCCGCCCAGCCCAACACGAGAGTCATAAATATATAATGTATCTCACAAATACACATAAACTATTAAATATGTTTTTACTCCCAGCCGGATTCGAACCACCGATAGTCAGGAAGCCAGAACGAGTGTCCATGCTTTAAAGGTCAAATCCAGGGACAAAACCTATTCAAACTACAATGTCCATTGGGATCTGCTTAGTTTTAGAGATATGATACTGAAGAACGTTCATCAATGTGTCCATACAACAATGAAATATAGCGTATCTAAATTATTTGATGTGGCGATAACTGGTGTGTTTGCCATGACGTCATAGGATGGAATGGCGGGAACACTCAACATGGGAGGTGGAGGCATCTGTGGTATTTTTGATGAGAGAAACTTATAAACTCATAAATTGTATGCATGTGTACAGCTCAACATTTGGCTTCACCACTGTCTGGTCAAGAGACTGTGATATTTAAATTAACAGACAACACTACTTTCATTAAGAAATTGGCCTTAGAAGCGACCTCCCTTAACTTTGGACCAGGATAAACAATCAAAACACTGCCTGTATGGTTATTGTTGGCGAGATGGGATTATTTCTTGGTGTGCACCACATCTTCAGGACCTTGTTCGATCTTTTGCAGAGATTGAGTATTGAATTGAAAGGTAATAAATTAAGAAAAACAGTCCTGTCCACGAGTATGTGTGATGGGGGCAAGTATCCTATGTTTACATCCTGTGTCACCACGCCAGCTGAGTGAATCTCGCCCATATATATATATATATATATAAAGTATATCTCTGTAGACTATTATTTACAAATGTATCTTCAGCATATGTGTACGGTCTTAATTTCATTGAAGGATAATTTTGATTTCTCTACTGTAGATGTTTAATTGCACTTCTTGTGAAGAATCGATTTAGCTGAAATTGCATCAGTTACAAACGTTCAAGTTACCAAATTAATCGCTATGCATACCAGAAGAATGCAACATGCAATTATAGTTCTACATTTGCTGCACATACAACACACAACTCATTTGCTGCACATACAACACACAACTCATTTGCTGCACATACAACACACAACTCATTTATTATTTCAGGCAAACAAATTGGCTATGGATGATAGAACATACGAAAATAAATAAAAAAACAATTTGATGAGAAAAACATTAATGTTGTGCTCTGAATTATTTAAGAAATTAATTAATATTCTTTGATATACTATGTAGCTGAACATTGCTGAGAGACAGAACGGGTTCATACACGGGGTCATGTAAGTGCCTGCAAGATGCTCGATATATATATATATATATATATATATATATATATATATATATACTGTATATATATTAATTTACGAAACATAATGGCTAAGTACTTCTAAATGAACGAAATATCGAAATTGTGAGAGTTTGATCAATGTGTTCAGTTCCTTACCGATATACGTATCAATCAATTTCGATGGGAATTAATTAAGCTGCAGGGTATTTCTTCAGTTATTCTAACTCAAGGTGCAAAGTGACGTAGCTTGAACAGTTATGATCTGCTCTTATTACAAGGGAAGATTTTACATAATATGGACGAACCCTTTCTAGGGTTTTCTTCCTCTGATCACATAAACAAATTCTTTACCCTTTCAATACATTACATTCAACTACATACATACGATTTTATGAAGCTTAGGAAGGATATATGATATGTCATTGAGATAGTCTGTAGCCTTTTAATTGCTACACGTCCGTCCCAAGGTGAACAAAATCGTCTAATGAGTGTCAGGATATAATGCAAAGGACGTCACCGGTAATGAAGGGGTTAAGGGTACCGTAAAAGCCAGCATGATAATATTGAATTCATCAGTGAAGTCGAACACAATAGGAAGATCCCCTTTATAGATAGTACTTGTATTTGTTATTGTACTTCCCATTTCGCAACTTATTCTTCCTCTATCCAAAACGCTCTACTCTCCTACTTCACTCTAGCCATCGTTAGTTAGATAGTTCAGTTGAACAAGTTGATGATAGCTTCAAAACCTCTGCGTAAAGAAACCCAATTTTGACTACAAAGTTCTCGTCTGCCATCCGTATTCAATTTAGACGTAATTAAGGGGTTAGTACTCGCTTCTTCTGGACCCCCTTCTACCTCATGTTTAGCATATTAGTGTTGAGGTTTTATGATGTTCGTTCCGTTAGTTTGGCTATTTTGAGACCTTTCGTCTCATTTTGTTGTCCATATTAAGACCTTTCGTGACCTTTAGTTGTCGATTTTTTCCCTGGCGAGCGAAAGCGAGCCTCTAATTTTAGAAGGCATCGGCCTTTGGCCGGGACATTTTTCTACTGAAAAATGTACAAATTTATTTTGAAAGGAAGGAGGTCTAGGGGGTGTTTTTCTAAGATTGATGGAGGTATAGCGAGGACAGTCAAAACTATATTAATATATAAACCAATAACCAAGCACTACCCCTTTAAATATCCACTTTTGTAACAAGAGCATATTATATGTGTTCAAACAACTTCGCTCTATATCTTGAATTACAATCTCTTTAGAATTACCCCGCAGTTAAATGAATTCCCCAATTATATGTATTGATACGTACAATGTATTGGTAAGCAGCTGAACAAATCGATCACAGTAACCAGACTAACGTGGCGACATGCATCATCCATCTCCCTTTCACCGGAAATGCAATGTTTCAACGTCCGAAACCAATTATCCCGACTCGTGAAAGAATTCTACCCTCAAATCTCAACTATGACCGTGTTGTATTCTTCAAACAATGATTAATTGACCACTTGCGAGTTTCAGGCTATAAGGAAGTTGGAGCCGTGAACATCGATATTAAACAAATGCAATAATAATGTACGCGTCTGATGGATAATTGGTAGGCTATGTTGAATTGGGTTTTATGTATTTATAAAATATGCAGGCGACTACGACCGTATTTTAGCTGTACAATCTATTTAATATCGTTGTCTACAACTCCAACTTCCTTATAGAACGAAACTCGCAAGTCGGCAATTGAGGAACTGGTTTAAATTTGAAGATATGATTCCTTAAGGGGGCCCACCTCGCTTTTTGTTTTTATCTTTCTATCCCTCTCTCTTTGGCTTGTATCCAATCGGCCCCATTAAGCCTACTGTTGTAAGACGTTTACCCCCATCCAGGTGTCAATATTTGCCTGGCGAGCGGTAGCGAGCCAGCATATATATATATTTTTTTTTTGACAGCAAGCTAAATTTGTACATTTTTCGATAGACAAATTTCTCCGGCAAAGCCGGATTTCTCCATACAATGCTGGCTCGCAATCGCTCGCCAGGAAGAAATCGACACCTGGATGGGGATAAACGTCTTAAAACAGGTGGCTGAATGGGGCCCAATGGATACAAGCCAGAGAAAGAGAAAAAAGGGAGTGACAGATAAAAAAAAGCCGGTGACCCCCTTAAAGTTGACAATTGTTAGTTGTGTTGCAAATGTTGACCTCATAAGCTGCCAGACCAGTGTTGAGGATAAATGTTGAGTGAAAATGCGCTCGTGTGATACCGGCTTAAGGGGAGATTTCCACCTGGAGGATTTTTTTCTGAACCTCTTTCTCCCCCATGTTTAGCCCCATTGCTTGTGAGATTTAAAGACGCTTGCCCCATTACTTTGGCGATTTTAAGAACCCTCGCCCCATTTCTGTCAATTTTAAGACCATTCGTGCCATTTAGGTGTCCATTTTTTCCTGGCGAGCGATAGCGAGCCTGTAATTTAAGGGGAACCGGCCTTCGGCCGGGACATTTTTCTACCGAAAAATGTACAAATTTATCTTGAAAGGGGATCAAAGGGGAGTAATTTTAACCTTGATGGAAGTCTAGGGAATCAACTAAATACCTCCCCTTAAGTCGCAGTACATCGGCAAAACAACTCGGCAACTCAGAGCTCGTATCAGTGAACACTTTGGCCGCTCCTTCTGAACAAGTCCAATGCTTCAAATAGCATATTTTTCGGCCATTAGAGAACATTCACATACTCTTGGCCACCACATTCACATACTCTTGACCACCACATTCACATACTCTTGACCACCACATTCACATACTCTTGACCACCACATTCACATACTCTTGCCCACCACATTCACATACTCTTGACCACCACATTCACATACTCTTGACCACCACATTCACATACTCTTGACCACCACATTCACATACTCTTGACCACCACATTCACATACTCTTGACCACCACATTCACATACTCTTGACCACCACATTCACATACTCTTGACCACCACATTCACATACTCTTGACCACCACATTCACATACTCTTGACCACCACATTCACATACTCTTGACCACCACATTCACATACTCTTGACCACCACATGAGCGATTCAGAATTCTAAGTTTTCGACAATTACCCTCCAGAAAATTGCTGTAATTTTTTGACCGCTTTCTTTCATTATCACATTCACGTTAGGTTTCATATTGCATATTTTAGTCTTAGCTTTGCATATATTTTAGTCTTAGCTTTGCATATATTTTAGTCTTAGCTTTGCATATATTTTAGTCTTAGCTTTGCATATATTTTAGTCTTAGCTTTGCATATATTTTAGTCTTAGCTTTGCATATACTTTCTTACCTCGATTCGTGTAAGAATATAACACATTTTAGAAGTTTCGTTCATTTAATAATATTCATCCGTTTCCCAAATTCTCCATATATTTCATAAACGTTATATATTTTAACTATCGAATTCGTGTACGTCGTGCGTGTCATTATTGAATTCGTGTACGTCGTGCGTGTCATTATTGAATTCGTGTACGTCGTGCGTGTCATTATTTTTACTCTCATATTTTCTCTATAATTATGATATACTTAGTAGAATTTGTTTAGCACTGATTTAACGTTTTTAACATAGTAGTATATATAGCTATTGTATATTAGGGGGCGGTCATTTTTTTTTTTTTATCTTACTCTAATTTTCTATCCTTTTCCGGCTTGTATCCATTCGACCCTATTCAGCCAACTGTTTTAAGACGTTTATCCCCATCCAGGTGTCGATTTGTTTCTGGCGAGCGACAGCGAACCAGCATTGTATGGAGAAATCCGGCTTCGCAGGAGACATTTTTCTATCGAAAAATTTACAAATTTCGCTTGCTGTAAACAAAAATATATATATGTATGCTGGCTCGATACCGCTTGCCAGGAAAATATTGACACCTGGATGGGGGTAAACGTCTTAAAACAGTAGGCTGAATGGGGCCGAATGGATACAAACCAAATAGAGAGGGAGATAAAGAGAAAACAAGCGAGGTGGGCTCCCTTAAGTCTAAAGCACAGCCTGACAACCTACTTTTAGAGGGACCTGGTTCAGAATAATTCACGATAGAGGTTTCTCTTGTGCGTTATAGAATTGTACAGTCGGCCTAATAAGTCATGTCTCGGCTCCAAGTATATTTTGATCTATAATTGGTATCAGCAATGTCTAAGCTTTATTTCTTCATATCGAGTGAAATATACAAACATGTTCCCACACTTACCCACCCTATTCAACATTTGGCAGACATTAATACAGCACACAGCGAGCCAAACGTAATGACAGCTGAGACATGACAAGAAGTGGTTTGGTGGAGGCAGATAACGTGTTAGCAGGCGGATGTACTGTAGCACTGTGTATTCTACGGTAGGAAAGAGGGCGGGAGAGAAATTGGAGTGAAATTGCAATCTTTATAATAGCCAAATATAATCCATTATATCCGTGTGTTAAGATAAGTGAGTGATAATGGCTGAGCTTCTTGAGAGTATTATTCTCATTTACAATGGCCTTTATCTTAATATAATATTTAAACACAACAACAATGATTAAAACACATGCATTTAGTATTTTTGGATACAAATACGGTACTCATACAGTACAGCAATAATCCTGGGATATATATATATATATATATATATATATATATATATATATATATATATATACAGTATAATATTATGTAGAATGAGCATATGTTCATTATTTACATGAAATACACTATTCATGTAATCCTATAGGTTGATTCCATCAACCTTTTTCATTAACTTAAATATATAGCTTGTTGCTAGTCATATTTATCTTATCTTGTATATACTATGATATTACAAATTACGTCAGTTCATAAAAATAGTACACTATGCTGGTTATATCTTAATACTGTCGCACACCTCATTCCAAAGGTCTTAATATTGACAGGTATATGGGGTGAACGGTCTTAAAATCGACAAACTAATAGGGCGAACGTCATAAAATCTCAAACCTAATGGGGCTAAACATGAGGGAGAAGGAAGTCAAGAAAAACGAAATAATCTTCCCATAACCGTACCGGAAACGCTCTTGAATGTTAATAACAAACCGAACCAGTACCTGCCCCCCCCCCCCCTCAGCACCGGAAGTAGTTATACACACACACACACACACACCCTAACCCATCATTTACACCAGGACCATTTTGCATTATGGTGCAGTCAACTAGTTTCATCCGCGGAGTCGCAGAGATTGTACTTTATGCAATCCGCGGAGTCGCAGAGATTGTACTTATGCAATCCGCGGAGTCGCAGAGATTGTACTTTTGCAATCCGCGGAGTCGCAGAGATTGTACTTATGCAATTTCACTTTTTCAGGTTAATGTAGGAAACAGTATCGCTTATATATTTCTTGATTCATTCTTTTTCCACTTTATAATTATACTGTAAATATATTATATACATTAACTTTTAAGCTTCACATAAGCCTAAATAATATTCTTAGACTCTGCGGATTGTACGAGTTGACGGTACCTGATTCAAAGGTTCCTGTATTTCCAACATGTTACCCCTCGCTGGATTCCTACGTCGAACAGAAGGATGAGAATAATAGTACTGTGGAATATTTGTCCAGTCAAATTTACACTCGTGCAAAAACATTGATCATATTTTTCTTTTGATACCACATAATTCATTGGGCAAACCGAGTAACTGCAAGAGAGTTCCATTCACTATGTTAAGGGGAGGTTTTTAGTTCGTTCCCTAGACCTCCATCAAGCTTAAAATGTCACACCCTAAGCCCCCTTTCAAGATAAATTTGTACATTTTTCGGTAGAAAAATGTCCCAGCCAAAGGCTGGTACCTCTTAAATTACAGGCTCGCTATCGCTCGCCAGGTAAAAATCGACACCTAAATGGCACGAAAAGTCTTAAAATTGACAGAAATGGGGCGTATGTTCTTAAAATCGCCAAACTAATGGGGCGAACGTCTTAAAATCTCAAAAGCAATGGGACTAAACATGAGGAAGAAAGGGGTCCAGAAAAAAATCTCTCAAGTGGATATCCCCCCTTAACCGGAGTTCGCACAATCAGTTTCAAAGTATGGTTTTCGAGCATGGCAACAGTAAGGACACTGAAAACTGAAAAAAAAAAAAAAAAAAAAACTCGTGTATGTATTGCCGCCTTAATTAAAGTGAAGATATATTTTTCTGGAACCCCTTTTCCCCCCCATGTTTAGCCACATTATTTTCTTAAGACGTTCGCCCCATTAGTTTGGCAATTCTAAGACCTTTCACGCTATTTGTTGGCAATAGGTCTATTAGGACCTTTCGTGCCATTTAGGTGTCTAATATATTCCTGGCCGGCGATAACGAGACTAACTAAAGGGAACCAGCCTTCAGAGACTAACTAAAGGGAACCAGCCTTCGGCCGGAACATTTTTCTACCGAAAAATTTACAAATTTATCTCGAAGGGGAGTCTTGCCGGTACCTTTTCTTAAGGTCGATGGAGGTTGTTAGGGACCCTCCCCCCCCCCCCAAAAAAAAAAATCGCCAAACTAATGAGCCGAACGTCTTATAATCTCAAAACTAGTGGGGCTAAACATTAGGGAGAAGGGGGTCCAGAAAAACGGTCTGCCTCCCCTAAAGGGGAGGTATTTAGTTTGTTCCCTAGACCTCCATCAAGCTTAAAATTACACCCCCTTGAGCCCCTTTCAAGATATATTTGTACATTTTTCGGTAGAAAAATTTCCCGGCCAAAGGCCGGTTCCTCTTAAATTACAGGCTCGCTATCGCTCGCCAGGATAAAATCGACACCTGAATGGCACGAAAGGTCTTAATATGGGGTGAAAGTTCTTAAAATCGCTAAACTAATGGGGCAAATGTCTTAAAATCTCAAAAGCAATGGGGCTAAACATGAGGGAGAAAGGGGTCATGAAAAAAATCCCTCAAGTGGAGATCTCCCCTTAACCATGTCTGTACGGTCGCGCTAATAAGTCACCCCCCAGCTGTCAATTCGTTTGGCTTGCTCTGTGCTGTATTAAGGGGAGGCAGACCGTTTTTCTGGACCCCCTTCTCCCTAATGTTTAGCCCCACTAGTTTTGAGATTATAAGACGTTCGGCCCATTAGTTTGGCGATTTTAACACCTATCGCCCCATTTCGTTGTCAATTTTAAGACCTTTCGCGCCATTTAGGTGTCGATTTGTTCCTGGCGAGCGATAGCGAGCCTGCAATTTTAAGAGGAACTGGCCTTCGGCCGGGAAATTTTTCTACCGACAAATGTACAAATTTATCTTGATGGGAGGTATAAGGGGTGTTTTTCTAAGCTTGATGGAGGTCTAGGGAGGACACTAAAAATATATTTAAATGAATTAATAGACCAAACAAACGGCCAGCCTCCCCTTAATGTCTACCAGATGTTGAATAGCGTGGGTAAGTGTATGAACATGTTTGTATATAAATAAATAAAAATGGAGGTGGCGTTTTATTTTATATCAAAGAAAGTCTTAACCCGACCCTCGTGTCAAAACCTCAAATTGTGAACGTCGACACATCTTTTGTGCTAATAAAGAATAATAAAGGTACAAAAATAATACTTGCGTTAATATACAGACCTCCAGCTCAATCAGTGCAAACTGACCGAGAAATTTACGAACAAATTGCAGATGTAAGTAACTCACAAGATACCGTAATTTTTGGCGACTTTAATTTACCTGTGACCAAGTGGGGCGATACTCTTACTTCACACTCCGGACATGACTTGTATACGAACTTGCAAGAGAGTTCGCTTTATCAATTTGTTCGAATGCCGACCCGTGGTAATAACGTTCTTGACATTGTACTTGCAACAAAAGAAGAATTGATAGAGAATTTGAATGTTGGTGATGAATTCAGTAACAGCGACCATCGTACGATAACTTTCACTTTAAAGTTTACTAGTAACGAACCAAATAGTAGCATCGAAAAAGTCCCTAATTTCAAGAAAGCAAACTTCCATAAACTTAGAGCTATGTTTAAAGAAACTGACTGGAGCTTTTTAATTCACAATAACGACATAAATACATCTTGGAAGTTATTCGAAACCACTTACCTAAAAGCAGTGCAAGACTGCATACCATCGAAAATACGGCGTCCAGGCCATAATAATAAGCCCAAATGGTGGAATAAAGATATTTCAAACTGCCTGCTTGCTAAAAAATTTGCTAATGATAGATTAAAATCCTCACAAAATGACGAAGAACGGGTGAAATTTGTAGAGCTACGACGCAAAGCCAAAAAGTTAATTAAGCAAAGTAAAAAGACCTTAGAGTTACATATTGCGAATCAAAGTAAAACAAACCCGAAAGAATTCTATAGTTATATCAGAAAGAAAAAAGTAGTTACTTCAAATGTTGGACCGTTAGTCGATGAAAAAGGAGAATACACCAAAGACGAAGTACAAATGAGTAATGCCCTCAATACCTTCTTTGCATCAGTTTTTACAACAGAAGACCTCAGTGATATCCCTACACCATCGCCGATTCAGATTGATAATTCAGATGTTCTAAGCAATATCACCGTTACAGAGAGAGAAGTATTGAATTGTTTAGATAAACTCAAGGTAAATAAAACGCCAGGACCTGATACAATCTCGCCTAGAGTTCTAAAGGAAGCTAAGAATGAGCTCTCCAAACCACTGACATTACTATTCAATAAATCCTTGCAGTCTGGAACTATGCCTGATCAGTGGAAGCTAGCCAACGTAACACCGATATTCAAAAAAGGCAGCAAATCCCTACCCAGTAACTATCGTCCAATTAGCTTAACCTCAGTTGTATGTAAAATGCTAGAAACGGTCATACGAGACAGACTCGTAAATCACTTGGAGGAAAATAACATACTTAAAGATACTCAACACGGCTTTCGTAAAAAACGTTCCTGTTTAACAAACCTCTTAGACTTCTTCCACGATATCCTCAACCTCTACGATGAGAGTAAAGCTGTAGATATTATATACCTTGATTTTCAAAAGGCCTTTGACAAAGTTCCCCACAAACGTTTACTGCTAAAACTAAAAGCGCATGGAATACAAGACGGTGTGTTGAAATGGATAGAAAATTGGCTCAGCAACAGAAAGCAAAGGGTAGTCATAAACGGTAAGGCATCTAAATGGACCAATGTAAGTAGCGGGGTACCCCAGGGATCGGTACTAGGACCAATTCTCTTTCTAATTTACATCAACGACATAGATGAGGGTCTCACCTGCACAATCTCAAAATTTGCTGACGATACAAAAATTGCAAATAGCGTACTCTCAAAAGAACAAGTTGACGATATGCAACACAATCTAGATAAATTGTCATGTTGGGCCCAAATTTGGCAAATGAGTTTCAATGCGGATAAATGTAAAGTACTACATGTCGGATACCTAAATGAGAAAGCAAACTATTCGATGAATGGCACTCAGCTTAAGAATGTAAACAGAGAAACTGATCTGGGAGTAACAATATCGAGTAACCTAAAACCGAGTCAACAATGTTCAGAAGTTGTTAAGAAGGCAAACAAAATAATTGGCTTTATAGGCAGGTCATTTGAGCATAAATCCAAAGAAGTTATCCTAACCCTTTACAATTCCTTAGTCCGCCCTCTTCTGGAATACTGCGTTCAATCCTGGTGCCCTTATTACCAAAAAGATATAAACAAGCTAGAACGAGTTCAACGTAGAGTTACCAAAATGATACCTAGCCTAAAGAACAAACCATACGAAGAGCGTCTTAGAGAATTAAATCTATTTCCTTTAACCCAGCGCAGATTAAGAGGCGACTTAATTCAAGTGTTCAAAATCATCAAAGGCATCGACAATATGAACTGTAGTAAGTACTTCACTATCGACCAATCTAATTACACGCGGGGAAACGGTTGCAAAATTATTGGTAAATCTTTTAACTCGCACGAATCTAAGAATTTCTTCTTCAATCGAGTTGTCAACTTGTGGAATGGGCTTCCCCGAGACGTTATAGACTGCAGCACCGTTGATTCATTTAAATTCCGCCTAGACAAATATCTCGCATCAAACCCGCGACTGACTGCGTTTGTAAATGAATAACTTTATCCTCCCCTCAGTTACTAACCCATATGTCCCCTACTAACTTCCTAGTCCTGCCACGTTAGTGGCAGGGCAGTAGTTCCCTTTCCAATGTTCCCTTACCCACTCTAAACCACTGTTTGGACACTTGATCCTCAGTGTTTTGGAGGACAAGCAACCTAGAAGGGTCACTAGATCTGTTGTTGCTTGATTTCCTTTGTACTCCTTTGTACTCCTTTGTATATTTCACTCGATATGAATAAATGAATACTTGGTGCCGAGACATCACTTATTAGCGCGACTGTACGATGGTGATGAACATTGGCTTTATGGAGTTGTGGGCTTCCTGTTGTGCACACCGATATGGCGAGAAGTAAATACCATGCCTTCTGCCGAGCTCTGGTGGACTAGGAGGAACTGGACGATTGTTATTATTGCCTTCACACTCTGAGGAGATAATACACACAGACAGACAGACAGACAGACAGACAGACAGACAGACAGACAGACAGACAGACAGACAGACAGACAGACAGACAGACAGACAGACAGACAGACAGACAGACAGACAGACAGACAGACAGACAGACAGACAGACAGACAGACAGACAGACAGACAGACAGACAGACAGACAGACAGACAGACAGACAGACAGACAGACAGACAGACAGACAGACAGACAGACAGACAGACAGACAGACAGACAGACAGACAGACAGACAGACAGACAGACAGACAGACAGACAGACAGACAGACAGACAGACAGACAGCAGACAGACAGACAGACAGACAGACACACACACACACACACACACACACACACACACACACACACACACACACACACACACACACACACACACACACACACACACACACACACACACACACACGTTAGAGAACTACAAGCTTGGTACACATATTATCCTTTTTATTCTGCATTTATTTTGTATCGAACATAGCGTCACAAATAGGTAGCGAGAAGGGCCGAAAGCTGGCGCTTAAAGAGTTTGTTGAAGGTATGGGTTAAGCTTCTTCAGGTGAATCCATGTCCGTTTCAGCCAATATTAATGAATGCAGTGGATTTTTTTTTTTTTTTTTTTTTGCCCAAGTTTAGAAATGAGAAGTACACCTTCAAAAAGTCTAATACGTGAAAAGGTCACGGAGAAAGGAGGCGACACGTTCGGTGCAATTTGAGAGCGGTGTGCTAGTATCTGGCAGGAGCAGTAAAGCAAGTCACTCACCCCCGCGGGGGGCAACATCCCCCGATGGTGACCACAGGAACCCGCCTTGAGATATAATGTCCGCAGCACCGCCTCACGCACGGCTGGTTGTGGGGAGAGTCGCAGTACTTAAGGGGGTAGTACTCGCTTTTTATGGACCCCCTTCTCCCTCATGTTTAGCATATTAGGTTTGAGGTTTTAAGACGTTGGTTCCGTTAGTTTGTCGATTTTGAGACCTTTCGCCTCTATTTTTATCAATATTAAGCCCTTTCGTGCCCTTTAGGTGTCGATTTTTTTCCTGGCGAGCGATAGCGATCCTCTAATTTTAAAAGGAACCGGCCTTTGGCCGGGAAATTTTTCTACCGAAACATGTACACATTTATCTTGAAAGGGGGTCTAGGGGGTGTTTTTCTAAGCTTGATGGAGGTCTAGCGAGGAAACTAAAAATTAAATAAATACATAAATATATAGACCAAAAATCAAGCGCTACCCCCTTAAGAACCCGTGACCATATCCACTGCCTGGTTTGTTGAGACTATATAATAGGGGGTGACTCATGACTATATAATAGGGGGTGACTCATGACTATATAATAGGGGGTGACTCATGACTATATAATAGGGGGTGACTCATGACTATATAATAGGGGGTGACTCATGACTATATAATAGGGGGTGACTCATGACTATATCTACTATTATAGGTGCTGACTCATGACCATATCCACTATTATAGGTGCTGACTCATGACTATATCCACTATTATAGGTGCTGACTCATAACCATATCCACTATTATAGGTGCTGACTCATGACCATATCCACTATTATAGGTGCTGACTCATGACCATATCCACGGTGTCTGGGTTGATGTGCCGCTAGCATAATGACTCGACTGTTTTGGGGGGATATTATCTACTGGGTGTTGCTTTTTCGTGACCATATCCAGTGGTTTAGGTTATTGGGACTATAATCTACGGTTTGCTGTGTCATGACCATATCTACTGGTTTAGGTTATTGGGACTATAATCTACGGTTTGCTGTGTCATGACCATATCTACTGGTTTAGGTTATTGGGACTATAATCTACTGGGTGTTTTCTCGTGACTATATCTACAGGGTGTTTTCTCATGACCATATCCACTGGTTTAGAGTTCAGGTGTTGATAAGGTTTACCACTTATTCCCAGGTATCTTTCCAAAGCTTCATTAAGTCGTCAAATTTGGCTAGAATCACAAATAAATGATAAATGTGTATGAAGGGGTTAATTTTATCTTTTCTTTTAAGTAACTCCATTAATATTGGTTGGTGATAAGTAAAGGGGTAGCTGAGTTAAAGCCCGTATTTAATCTTAAAGTCTTATTGCTGTTCCCAATTTACTGGCGCTTCCTTCTTTCTCCACCATGAAGGGATTTCCGGCTAGATTGCTGGCTATCTGAATCATGTTCATTAATTGATAATGTGGTTTACTCAGAGGATAGCAAATTACATTAAGAACTCATTTATCACGGTTATGGTTAAACAAAAACACACACAAAAAACACAGAGAAATCATGAAAAATCTCTTACAGAAGATAGTTCCGTCACGGGGATCGGGAGGAGAAAAGTGGCACATGTACAATAGGTTCGTGTTAGTATTTGGGAAATAGGTACGTGGAAATAGGTACGTGGGAAATAGGTACGTGGAAATAGGTACGTGGAAATAGGTACGTGGAAATAGGTATACGTGGAAAACCTGCGAACATGCTTCCCACGAACCCATTTTCCGATTTGGAACTGGGATCGTGTGTGATATTATAACATTTAGTTTGAAATACGTACTTGGTAATAAGTACGTGTTGATAGTGCAGGGTTTGAAACAGGTATGTGTGGGGATCGACCACTCAGCCATAGATACAAGGGTCAACAAGGTACTATAGTCCGTTCATTCTAGGTTGGGCAGAAATCGTAACACTTAACCACTCATAACTCAAAAAGGACTAGAGTAATCGAGCTAATATTTCTACCAACTAGGAAGACTTGGCTAGGAAATAGGTGTATAAATTGACAGCTCATTTGCTCTATCCTTTTTTGAGTTACAGAAGGTTAGAGGTTACGATTTCTGCCCAACCAAGCATGAACAGAGTGACGTTACTGATACAGGAAGACTAAGGACCATGCCTAAGTAAGGACAAATTTTATTTCGGGACCCCCTTCTCCCTCATGTTTAGCCCCATTAGTTTTGAAAATTTTAAACGTTCGTTCCATTAGTTTGGCGATTTTAAGACCTTTCGCCTCATTGTTTGCCAATAGTAAGATCTTTCGTGACATTTAGGTGTCGATTGTTTCCTGGTGAGCGATAGCTCTCTCTCTCTCTCTCCCCCCTCTCTCTCTCCTCGCCCTCCTTTCCCCCCCTCCCCCTCCCTTTCCACCAATCTTTCTCCATATAAAAACCCCACCCAGCAAAAAGGGCACCAGCAAACCAATCCCCCATAAATACACAATACACTCCTTTGTACTCTCTCTCTCTCTCTCTCTCTATATATATATATATATATATATATATATATATATATATATATATATATATCCCTTTCCCCCAATCACTCTCCATGTAAAAAGGAGCACCAGCAAACCAATCCCCCATAAATACACACACTACACCCTCTATTCTTTTGTCGACTATGGGCGGGCAAGCATAAAGAGACACCCACCAGACGTAAGCAACCGTGAGCACTCCATTAGACAATATAAATCACAGGGCAAGACACAAATAATTGGAAGAAATGGGAGGAGGGAAAACTTAAATAGACAAAGTGGCAACAAACGGAATTTCAGAGGAATTGTGAAGCATTAAATCCTTCATTACCGGGGAAGTAATTGTCTATTATTTCAGTTATATTTAGATAATTTGATACAACTAAAGAATGACGTGGGTTAGTTAAAATTATTAATTGGGACACTTGGATGCCTTTTAATTAGTGCGTGTCATTTGTAAGCTATAATAATTGCCAGAAAATAATGAAAAGACGAGCTCGGTATATATATATATATATATTTATATACGAATAAGCAACTGCGAACACTCCACTGTACAATATAAATTACAGGGTAAGACACAAATTGGAGGAAATTCGGTTGGGAAGAAAATTACATCGGAATTACCTACACAATAATAGGGAGGAAGAGGGCGAGAAAGAGAAGCAAATATATATAAATTCTATTGTAAAAGTTCTAGCCATTATGCTAAAGACACCATTATTTGTGACGGTTGGCCTACACGAGATCATCAATGTCTGAACAGAATACAGTAATGTAATATTGCCTGTGCTATAATAGAATACAGTAATGTAATATTGCCTGTGCTATAACAGAATACAGTAATGTAATATTGCCTGTGCTATAACAGAATACAGTAATGTAATATTGCCTGTGCTATAACAGAATACAGTAATGTAATATTGCCTGTGCTATAACAGAATACAGTAATGTAATATTGCCTGTGCTATAACAGAATACAGTAATGTAATATTGCCTGTGCTATAACAGAATACAGTAATGTAATATTGCCTGTGCTATAACAGAATACAGTAATGTAATATTGCCTGTGCTATAACAGAATACAGTAATGTAATATTGCCTGTGCTATAACAGAATACAGTAATGTAATATTGCCTGTGCTATAACAGAATACAGAAATGTAATATTGCCTGTGCTATAACAGAATACAGTAATGTAATATTGCCTGTGCTATAACAGAATACAGTAATGTAATATTGCCTGTGCTATAATACATACATTTTACTGGCAGAAATAAGCAACCCTGAGCCCTCCATTAGTCAGTAGGTATGACAGGGAAAGGCACACAATGAAAGAAAATGGAAGCAAAGAGAAAATTAAATACGAAAATAAATACAGTTCGGAAGGAAAGCAGGGATATTAAGGGGAGATTTACACTTGAGGGATTTTTTTCTTGACTCCTTTCTCCCTCATGTTTAGCCCCATTGCTTTTCTAATTTTAAGACGTTCGCCACATTATTTTGACGATTTAAAGAAGTTTCGACCCATTTCTGTTAATTTTAAGACCTTTCGTGCCATTTAGGTGTCGATTTTATCCTGGCGAGCGATAGCGAGCCTGTTTTTAAGAGGAACCGGCTTTCAGCCGGGCCATTTTTCTACCGAAAAATGTACAAATTTATCTTGAAAGGGGCTCAAGGGGGTGTAATTTTAAGCTTGACGGATATCTAGAGACCAAACTAAAAACCTCCCCTTAAGCAGAATGTAGTCAGTATTTTCATTTGATAGCTAATAGCCTGCGGTGAAAGGTAATACAAAGCTAAATGAATAATAATGAATCGCGGGTAAAACATTTTGAAGCCATTTCTCCATTGCATAATATACCGGGAAATATTCCGGAAAAACTCTGGTAATACTAAACAAGGATAGAGAAACCTAAATAATAAACAAGGATAGAGAAACCTAAATCACATAAAACTCAAAATATAGTTTAGCAGAAGTTCGGTAAATTAAGGATAGCTTAGTAGTTTCCTCTTACATCTGAGAGATACATCCTAAGCACACGAACATCTCCTTGAACACTCAGAATTCAGGAAGCCTTAATTGAGAAGTTCTTGCTGGACTCGATACAATCACCTGAACCCAAGAAGATCAAATATTTTTTTTTTAAGGGGGTACTACTCGCTTTTTCTGGACCCCCTTCTCCCTCATGTTTACCATATTCGTTTTTTATATTTCAAGACGTTCGTTCCGTTAGTTTGGCGATTTTGAGACCTTTCGCCTCATTTTGTTGTCAATATTAAAACCTTTCGTGCGTTAAAGTGTTGAATATTTCCTGGCGAGCGATAGCGAACCTCTAATTTTAGAAGGAATCGGCCTTTGGCCGGGAAATGTTTCTACCGAAAAATGTACAAATTTATCTTGAAAGGGGGTCTATGGGGTGTTTTTCTAAGCTTGATGGAGGTCTAGCGAGGAAACTCAAAAATGAATAATTAAATAAATATATAGACCAAAAACCAAGCACTACCCCCTTAAATGGCCAGAACAAGTAACTATGACCAGTCCATTGCCAGTACAGATGCCAGGGAGCGGCAAAAAGAGGAAGACATGGAGAGCACGGAAAAACTTAACTCGACAAAAACGCAAGAGGGGTTTTTAGAGTAAGTCCGATTAATTGAGCGAAACGGTTCACTTTTTGCGTTTCCGAGGTACAGTCGCCGACAGGAGTTCGTGTAAAAAATTTGGAGGACTAATTTTGATAGCGTAATGCATAAGTGCGCGGAATTCCGATGTGAGTATCCTAGGTTCGAGTCCTTGGAGTGCCACATGTATTTGTTGATTTCATTAATTGAGTTTAGAAGTGAAGTTGGTTGGAAAAATATATAATACTATTTTTTGATCAACTCTATGAGCCACAAAGATACAATTACTATAGTCTATTCGCTGTAAATAGGCGAGAAATCATGACCTCTGTAACTCAAAATGGGCAAGAGCAAATAGGCTGTACATTTCTAAATCTATTCCTTGACTGACTCTTCCCTAATGGTAGAAATATTAGCTCGATTACTCTAATCGTTTTTGAGTTACAGAGGTTAGAGGTCATGATTTCTCGCCTACTGACAGCGAATAGACTATAGGACTCACTAAATAATGCTCAATGTCTTGTTTTAAGCCGATATCACGAGCCATAAATGATCCAGAAATGAGCAAATAAAAACGCCCCTCCCTCCTTAACGCCCCTCCCCCCCTTAACAACTACTGGTTGATATGGTCGACTGGTCAAGGGGAGAGTTTCACGTAAGGGTTTTTTCTGTACTCCGTTCTTCCTCGTGTTTAGCCCCATTACTTTTGAGATTATAAGGCGTTCGTCCCATTAGTCTGGCGATTTTAAGAGCTGTCGCCCCATTTTTTTGTCAATTTTAAGACCTTTGTGCCATTTAGATTTAGATTCTTACCTGACTAGCAATTGCGAGCCTTCGGCCTGGACATTTTTCTACTGAGAAATGTACAAATTCAAAACAGATCTCCTTTCAGTTGTCCGGTCACCGTGTGTTCAGGTGATACACACCAACCAAGCAGTATCTCCAGCGCTAACTTTGTATTCCAAGTTCTCAAAACAAAAAAACAGTAAAGAGGAAACTACCGCCTATTACTCCAAGCTTGAGTTGTAAATTGGTGTTTGGGATTCGAATAGCGTACGCTGCCCCGGTGAGCGTAATACATGGACATTATTGTACAGTCGCTCACATAAGTTCTCTCCTTTCCATCATTTTGCGCATGGATGACAACAGTGTATCGTACGGGTAATACATTGGAATTATTGTACAGATACTAATATGAATAGTTCGCCGATTTTTTGTATTATGATATTTGTGTGCAATCTAGCGAGAACAACAACTTGACACATGTAGAAAGTTAGTTTTTTTTTTACTATTAATGAGCTTTCAGATTTACACGAGGACTGTCAGTGCAACGCAATAGGAACTGAACATATACAGTTTATGAACACAATTGTCGGTGAACCATTACCATTGACTCTGATTGTACATTTGCTGCAAGGAAATTATTGTACTAGGCATATTATCATCTGACTTGAACCAAGCAGGGAATCGGAGGGAAATATAAATCATGTCGTGAATATTAATGATAGTCTTCATAAACCGCCAACAACGTGAAGGGGATAGTATTTGGTTTTTGGGCTATATATTTATTTACAAATGTATGTTTTAGTTTCCTCGCTAGGCTTCCATCAAGCTTAAAAAAAACACCCCCTAGATCCCCCTTCAAGATAGATTTGTACATTTTTCGGTAGAATATTAAACTAATGGGCCGAACGTCATACAATCTGAAAACAAATATTATGCTAAACATGAGGGAGAAGGGGGTCCAGAAAAGGCGAGTACTACCCCGTTAAGACATTCAGTAGTCCTTGCAGTACTGTGAAAGCGAGTACTACCCCGTTAAGACATTCAGTAGTCCTTGCAGTACTGTGAAAGCGAGTACTACCCCGTTAAGACATTCAGTAGTCCTTGCAGTACTGGGAAAGCGAGTACTACCCCGTTAAGACATTCAGTAGTCCTTGTAGTACTGTGAAAGCGAGTACAACCCCGTTAAGACATTCAGTAGTCCTTGCAGTACTGTGAAAGCGAGTACTACCCCGTTAAGACATGCAGTAGTCCTTGCAGTACTGTAAAAGCGAGTACTACCCCGTTAAGACATTCAGTAGTCCTTGTAGTACTGTGAAAGCGAGTACTACCCCGTTAAGACATTCAGTAGTCCTTGCAGTACTGTAAAAGCGAGTACTACCCCGTTAAGACATTCAGTAGTCCTTGCAGTACTGTAAAAGCGAGTACTACCCCGTTAAGACATTCAGTAGTCCTTGCAGTACTGTGAAAGCGAGTACTACCCCGTTAAGACATTCAGTAGTCCTTGCAGTACTGTGAAAGCGAGTACTACCCCGTTAAGACATTCAGTAGTCCTTGCAGTACTGTGAAAGCGAGTACTACCCCGTTAAGACATTCAGTAGTCCTTGCAGTACTGTGAAAGCGAGTACTACCCCGTTAAGACATTCAGTAGTCCTTGCAGTACTGTAAAAGCGAGTACTACCCCGTTAAGACATTCAGTAGTCCTTGCAGTACTGTGAAAGCGAGTACTACCCCGTTAAGACATTCAGTAGTCCTTGCAGTACTGTGAAAGCGAGTACTACCCCGTTAAGACATTCAGTAGTCCTTGCAGTACTGTGAAAGCGAGTACTACCCCGTTAAGACATTCAGTAGTCCTTGCAGTACTGTGAAAGCGAGTACTACCCCGTTAAGACATTCAGTACGGTAGTCCTTGCAGTACTGTGAAAGGATTTTGCTTCGAAGATTGTATAACTATATTTGAACAAAGAAACTAACACCAGTAAATGGATATATCGGTACCAGAAACTAACACCAGTAAATGGATATATCGGTACCAGAAACTAACACCAGTAAATGGATATATCGGTACCAGAAACTAACACCAGTAAATGGATATATCGGTACCAGAAACTAACACCAGTAAATGGATATATCGGTACCAGAAACTAACACCAGTAAATGGATATATCGGTACCAGAAACTTAAGAACGTAAGATATCTTGCATAATAATTATATGATACTCGTATATTATTTCATATAAAGCAGTATTTGTTTGTATGAACACAAAATATAATTCCAAACAAAGATAAATACTGTATATATAGAGCTGTCTATATGAAATACTGTATATATAGAGCTGTCTATATGAAATACTGTATATATAGAAATTAATAACAGAACATAAATATTAAAATATTTCTGTCAATATTGACACCTTTTGTGTCATTTAGTGTCGATATTTCCCTGAAGAGCGTTAGCGAGCCTGCAATTTAAGAGGAACCGGCCTTTCTATCGAAAAATGTACACATTTATCTTGCAGAAGGGTCTTGGGAAGATGGAGGGGGGGTGGGGGGGGGGGGGGGTTAAGCTTGATGGAGGTCTAGGGAGGAAACTAAACAAAAATGATATGTAAAACTTTGGAAATATACACGCGCATCCTCCCTTATGTCTCAAAATGTTAACCACTTCTGTATCGTCGACATCCTTTTTATACTATGCTGGCAACTACTAATCCATTGTATTCAATTTTAGGAAGGATATCTAGCAATGATAAGGCTTCGAACTATCTCAATCAACCCCTTTAAAACTACCACAGATCCCTCCTAAGCTGCATAAAATCGTCTAAATATAGCCAGAATAAAATACAACAGACGTCGCCGGTACGGAAAGGGTTAAGAGTGTTGCTGGAGCGTATATGGACGACAATTACCTTCCCCCCCCAAAAAAAAAAAAAAAATACAAATAAAATCTATCTATCTATATGCTATCTATCTATATGCTCAGGCCCAATCCCCATTTTGGGGGTAGACGACTCAAGACAGAGCAAGAACAGGGAAAACACAAAAACAACATAAAACAAAAAATAAACACAGACAAAAAACACAAACTCTCACACATCCAGGTCACCCAGGAGAAGACCCAGAGACCAGGGTTACCAAGGTCGCTCCAGCACTCCCCCGGCCCCTGACCACCCGGAGAGGTTCCGATCTCGGCAGGTAGACATGCAGCGGAGCCAAAGCCACAAGCCCTCCCACCACACTTCCAGGCACACCCTTCATATTAATCGTATCCCCGGGCCAGGCGCCTGATGGACTATTATCTAGTCCAACTTGCACCCGACCCCTTACTCCAAAATAAAATAAAATAAAAAATAAATAATTAATAATAATAATATAAATGAATAAATCAATAGATAAATAAATAAAATTAATGCCGGAGAAAGCCCAGGTGTGAGACAGCCGCCTTACCCCCCCCCCCCCCCCCCCCCCCACCACGCCCACTACCGGTACCGTAGTTAGGAAGTAGGGCGCGGCTGAGCGGGAAGTTAATCCGGTCTACTGCTACGTTTATTGGTCGACAGGTTTTTACAGCTACGCAACTCTACCCCACTGGGGCTGTGGTGATGGGCTGGTCTATCAGAGTGAGAGCTGAGCGTTCTCTGCCATACCCATAGCTTACTCTGACTGTTCCTTTAATTATATATTTTTTAGATCTCAAGTGGCGGCGTCTCTTCCATGGATTGACCTCTGCTACTGCCAACCTAGAGGTTGGCAGACTTTGAACCAAATTGTCACATTTTTCCTTTCTCCATCAACATTCCCTTCATAATTGTTGAGGGGCTCAGGGCCTTGGGTGGGGCTTCGTTGTCCGGGGCGTTTCCGCACCCTCCTCAGCTCCTCGCCTGGGAGCGGCTTCGGTCACCTGGGCTTTCTTAGTGGTAAGCAGGGAGGGTTCTGTGGGGGGCGTTGCGTTATAGCCTTGGCCTTGCTCGGGACCTTGGGACTGTTCGGTCAGACAGCCTGGGGAATAACAACAACTACAACAACCCCACTTGGGGGTAAGGGCACAACATAAAAGCGCTCGAAAATTGCATTAATAATCATAAACCACAAAAATAATAAGTAACACACACACACACACACACACACAGACAGACACACACACACACACACACACAGACAGACACACACACACACACACACGTCGGATCAGGTAGTGTAAAACCATCCCCACGACCATGCTGGTATACAGCACCTTTAAGGGGAGAGGGGCCGCTTTAAGGGGAGAGGGGCCGCTTTAAGGGGAGAGGGGCCGCTTTAAGGGGAGAGGGGCCGCTTTAAGGAGAGAGGGGCCGCTTTAAGGGGAGAGGGGCCGCTTTAAGGGGAGAGGGGCCGCTTTAAGGGGAGAGGGGCCGCTTTAAGGGGAGAGGGGCCGCTTTAAGGGGAGAGGGGCCGCTTTAAGGGGAGAGGGGCCGCTTTAAGGGGAGAGGGGCCGCTTTAAGGGGAGAGGGGCCACTTTAAGGGGAGAGGGCCGCTTTAAGGGGAGAGGGGCCGCTTTAAGGGGAGAGGGGCCGCTTAAGGGGAGAGGGGCCGCTTTAAGGGGAGAGGGGCCGCTTTAAGGGGAGAGGGGCCGCTTTAAGGGGAGAGGGGCCGCTTTAAGGGGAGAGGGCCGCTTTAAGGGGAGGGGGGCCGCTTTAAGGGGAGAGGGGTCGCTTTAAGGGGAGAGGGGCCGCTGTAAGGGGAGAGGGGAGAGGGGTCGCTTTAAGGGGAGAGGGGCCGCTTTAAGGGGAGAGGGGCCACTTTAAGGGGAGAGGGGTCGCTTTAAGGGGAGAGGGGCCGCTTTAAGGGGAGAGGGGCCACTTTAAGGGGAGAGGGGCCGCTTTAAGGGGAGAGGGGCCGCTTTAAGGGGAGAGGGGCCGCTTTAAGGGGAGAGGGGCCGCTTTAAGGGGAGAGGGGCCGCTTTAAGGGGAGAGGGGCCGCTTTTATGGTCTCCCTTCTTCCTCAGGTTTAGCTCCATTAGTTTTCAGATTTAATGACGTTCCGCCCATTAGCTTGACGATTTTTAGACCTTTCGCACCATTTATTTGTCAATATTAAGAAATTTCTTGTCATGTAGGTGTCGATTTTTTTTCTTGGCGAGCGATTGCGTGCCTGTAATTTAAGAGAGACCGGCCTTCGGGCGGGACATTTTTCTATCGAAAAATGCACGAATTTATCTTGAAAGAGGATCTTGGGGGCAGTGTTTTTTCAAGCTTGATGGAGGTCTAGGGAGGAAACTAAAAAGATGATACATAAATAATACATAAAAGATGATACATATATAATACATAAAAGATGATACATAAATAATGCATAAAAGATGATACATATATAATATATAAAAGATGATACATATATAATACATAAAAGATGATACATATATAATACATAAAAGATGATACATATATAATACATAAAAGATGATACATATATAATACATAAAAGATGATACATATATAATACATAAATGAACAAATACATTCACTCATCTCCCCTTAAGTCTGGTGAAACTTTGCACGACAACGGTCAGAAAAAAAAAAAAAAAGTAGGGGTTGGGAGAAGGGTGGGGGGGGGGGGGGGAGAGAGAGAGATTGATAGCGTCTTCTAAGGAGGTTAATGGCTGGGGAAAAAGATGGTGGTGGGTATGGGGAACAGAGAAAGCTATGGAGGAGAGAGAAAAAGTAAATATGTAGGGGAAATTGTGGAAGGTATGTGTGTGTGTGTGTGTGTGTGTGTGTGTGTGTGTGTGTGTGTGTGTGTGTGAGAGAGAGAGAGAGAGAGAGAGGGTGTGTGTGTGTGAGAGAGAGAGAGAGGTGTGTGTGTGTGTGTGTGTGTGAGAGAGAGAGAGAGAGAAAGAGAGAGAGAGAGATATAGACAGAGAGAGAGCGAGTGCATTCGGAGACACCATGGATGACGTTACAGAGTACTTGCGGTTACTCTATTAGTGAGAGAATAGGATAGCAAAGATAAAGGCTCTCCCCCCACCCACTTCTCTCACCCGCAGAATAAACACTTAGGCCAAGGGAAACAGACCGGACTAGGAATTTTACGGGAAATTCAACTTACCTCTAAATTAGGCCTTTAACAATACTTTTGTCTAGATGATCTACCGAAAAATGCACAAACGTATCTCGAAGGGGGGTGTTGGGAATACTTTGTTCAGCTTGATGGAGGTCTAGGGGGAAACTAAAACAAAACAAAATACTAAATACATAAATCTATACATGAATACATAAATCTATACATGAATACATAAATATATACATGAATACATAAATCTATACATGAATACATAAATATATACATGAATACATAAATCTATACATGAATACATAAATATATACATGAATACATAAATATATACATGAATACATAAATAAATACATGAATACATAAATATATACATGAATACATAAATATATACATGAATACATAAATATATACATGAATACATAAATATATACATGAATATATAAATATATACATGAATACATAAATATATACATGAATATATAAATATATACATGAATACATAAATATATACATGAATACATAAATCTATACATGAATATATAAATAAATAAATTAATATATCTGACCTTAAATAATGCATTAATACAAGTATTGGCTGTCTAATGGGACACTAATCGTAGGACCTTTATTTTGATTTTATATATTTATTTACATACATATTTACTTTATAGTTTCCTTCTGACACCTCCATGAAGCTTTACAAATATAGCTTTCGAAGCGGGATAACTTCGAACGCAAACGAAACTATACAATACTTTATCAAATCCCAGATGCTTCAGAGCTTGGTCTAAAAAAGGATCAAAGATTCGAATTGGTGAATCCATATAATATGCCGAGAACTGTGCATGACCTTCAGGGTGTTTGACCTATTCCATTACTACACCCCTACAGCGCATCGTTACCTACCTCGTAAAACTGAAATCCAGGTCAATTTCCCTTCCTTACCTCTTTTATCCCCCACCCACCCTCTCTCTCTCTCTCTCTCTCTCTCTCTCTCTCTCTCTCTCTTGTCTCGGCCGAAGGCCGGTTGCTCTTAAAATTATATGCTCGCTATCACTCACCAGGATAAAATCGACACCTAAATGGCATGAAAGGTCTTATAATTGACAACGAAATGTGGTGAAAGATGTTAAAATCGTCAAATTAATGGGCCGAACGTCTTAAAATGTAAAAACAAGTGGGACTAAGCATGAGGAAGAAGGCGGACCATACAAACCAGCCACTAGCCCCTTATAAATGTCCTTGTTGTTGTTGCAGGTAGAGTGGTGACCATCGCTAGCGGCCTGGCAAGGATGGCTGCTCCTATCACCCCCTTCTCCCTCATGTTGTTGTTGCAGGTAGAGTGGTGACCATCGCTAGCGGCCTGGCAAGGATGGCTGCTCCTATCACCCCCTTCTCCCTCATGTTGTTGTTGCAGGTAGAGTGGTGACCATCGCTAGCGGCCTGGCAAGGATGGCTGCTCCTATCACCCCCTTCTCCCTCATGTTGTTGTTGCAGGTAGAGTGGTGACCATCGCTAGCGGCCTGGCAAGGATGGCTGCTCCTATCACCCCCTTCTCCCTCATGCTCCTATCACCCCCTTCTCCCTCATGTTGTTGTTGCAGGTAGAGTGGTGACCATCGCTAGCGGCCTGGCAAGGATGGCTGCTCCTATCACCCCCTTCGCCCTCATGTTTAGACCCATTCGTTTGCGATTTTAATACGTTCGTTCGCTAGTTTGGCGATTTTGAGTCCTTGCGCCCCATTACTTTGTCAATATTAAGACCTTTTGTGCTGTTTAGGTCTATTTTTTCCTGGCGAGCGAAAGCGATTTTTGTTTTTTTTAAGGAATCGGTCTTCGGCCAGGACATTTTTCTACCGAAAAATGTACAAATATATCTTGAAAAGGGATATAGTGGGCGTGTTTTTAAGCTTGATGGAGATCTAGCGAGAAAACTTAATATTAAATAAATAAATTAATAAGTTCCCCCCCCAAAAAAAAAAAAAACAAGCACTAGCCCCTTAATGTCTTTGTTGTTGTTGCAGGTCGAGTGGTGACCATCTCTAGCGGCCTGGCAAGGATGGCGGCCCCTATGAGGTCAGCTTATGTTACCTCCAAGTATGCTGTGGAAGGACTCTGTGATTGTCTCAGGTAAGGTCTGTGTGTGTGTGTGTGTAATATATATACATAATCTTTTAACATTTACAGTACAGTCAAAACCTACAATATTTGAGGTAATTATATAACACTGCATTATCTAGTTCCGTTCAATACAAATTAACATATGCGTGCAAATACTGCGGCTGGAGAGAGTACTGAGTGAGCATCCATAACCAACACACAATTATTCAATTCTTATAAACGCTACCCTACTTCGTTATCTGCAGGTACGAGATGCGGGACTGGGGAGTAAAGGTGTCCCTAATTGAACCAGGAAACTTCATAGCAGGTGAGTGTAAAAGGCAATTAATTAGATAGATAGATTAAATAGATTAGATAGATAGATTATATATATATATAATGTATCATTTGGTATACATTTTTATCTAAGTAATATAAACACGTTGGAAACTTCAATAAATTTGTCATACACTGCAAAGTATATGTATAATATGAGTCAGAAATGTGTTATACAATAATATAGCATACAATAATACAGCATACAATAATACAGCATACAATAATACAGCATACAATAATACAGCATACAATAATACAGCATACAATAATACAGCATACATAATACAGCATACATAATACAGCATACATAATACAGCATACATAATACAGCATACATTTTCAATTAATGATGTCCTACGATTCCCCTTCAATAATGAAACTTGGTTTTTCGTTTCCGAGTTAGGATCTTACAATTAATCTCCTCTTTTTTTTTTTAATAATTTGCAGTGTGAGAAGTTGCATTTCTAACCTTGGATTATATTGCAAACATTGAGTATATGAGGAAGCGTGGCAACCTTATATTACATTCTGGCAGTAAACAATATTATACAGTTTAGGAAAGACCTTTATTCAATGAAAGCGGTAAACTCGATCCCAAATATGTTATGTTTTCACTTCCACAGAACTTAAGGTCTTAGGGGAAGAATTATTTACATATTTGTTCTTTTAGTTTCCTCCTTCGACCTCCATCAAGATTTTAAAAATAATCCCCCTTCGATACAAATTTGTACATTTTCAGTAGAAAATTCTTCCTAAATAGCAAGCTCGCTATCGCTGTGCTGGACACTAAAAAATCGGCAATTAAATGGTACGAAAAGTCTCAAAAAAGAAAAGGGGCGAAAGGTCTTAAAATAGCCAAACTAATGGGGCGAACGCCTTCAAATCTCAAATATAATGGGGCTAAGCATAAGAGAACACATCCTTAAGCTAAAGTAAACAAAGTCGAGTAATAGTCATTCGATTAATATACATGAACATAATGAAGATAGCTACTTACTGGCTCATCGAAATCACCAAAATGAAAATGTGAAGAATGAGACGGATACCCAGACGGACAAATGTAAATCACATACACACACACACACACACACACACACACACACACACACACACACACACACACACACACACAAATAGATACGCACATACGACAAACAGGCAACCAGATCATAAAACTTATGCAGGTTGGAAACAAGGCATTGACAAGTTAAGTAAACATATTTGGTAGATAGAATATTTTCGCTTAATATACAGGGATATTTACATATACTGTACATGCATGTATATATGCACGCATGGATACTACACACTAAACTAAATTTCACCTACATAGGCTACCTGTATACTGCATATACATGAATGTAAGTATAAATATATGTATTTTATGACGTTAACGAAATACACTCGAATGAACCTAAAAATGGTCTAAATAAATAAAAGCAATATACCGTTGGAATCGCAACGACGAGAGGAATCCATGTAGACCTTTGAAAACACAAAATTCGAACATGACCTGCCAAGGTACTCGGCTTCGCCTGGACTAAATCCAAGGTTTAACCAAAAAAAATAACGTTTAATTCTGGGCGAATGGCTTTTCGAAAATGGAATCTACGACCATGTGTGGAAGGTGTTGGGCGAGAGAAATCGAATGACACCAGGTAGAATTAATTTGGACTTTTAGTTTGGGCTACAGAAGACTTTAAAAGTTGAAAAAGTGCTCATTTTGGGCGTTTCTGGAGTTCGATTCAAAACCGAAATCTTAAAGTAATGGTCCGATTTGAATTTTGTTTGTGCCATTGGATTCAGCGGGTGAATGTGTGCTTGTGGCAGAAAATTGAGCAAAATCCATAGATAAATAACCCGTCTATGGGTGATATAGTAGTATTCAAAATATGGTCTAAATAAAACAAAAACAATTATATATAATTATATTATATATATATATTTTTTTTTAAATTTAGACCATATTTTGAATACTACTATATCACCCATAGACGGGTTATTTATCTATGGATTTTGCTCAATTTTCTGCCACAAAATATAAAAATAAATAGGTCTAATTGGCCTAAAAATTAAAGTAAATGGTATAAATAAATAAAACAAAATATACCGTTGGAATCGCAACGACGAGAGGAATCCATATAGACCTTAGAAACACAAAATACAAATATAACCTGCCAATGTATTTGGCTTCATACATAAATAACCCGTCTAGCCATACACTAAACGGTCAAGGGGAAGAAGACCGAAAACAAACAAACACAAAGCAAATCAAACAAACATACAAACAAAACATTCAAGAAAAAAAAGTTAAGCCATGAAGCTGAAGCCGACCAATTATAATACGCCGCACATAAAAAAAATAATAATATATCGAATAAAATCAGACCCCCCCCCCCCCTCCGTCTTCTCTTCAGCCTCAGTCAGAAAGAGTGAACAAGAACCAAGGGCAAAAAGTGGTTGACCTTGAAGTGAGTCCTGGTTCTTGTGGCTGCCCTAATATCGTTATTCATAGTGGTGTTCTTGTGAGAGGCTATATTTAATGTGTGTGTTATGTGTGTTGTTTGTGTGTGTTGTGTGTGTATGTGTGTTGTGTGTGTATGTGTGTGTGTGTGTGTTCAAACCACCCATCCGCCTTCGTTTCTTCTTCCCCAGGATTCTTTCAACTCTGGTTTTGTTCGCATTCATTCTTATATCTCTCTCTCTCTTTCTCTCTCTCTCTCTCTCTCTCTCTCTCTCTCTCTCTCTCTCTCTCTCTCTCTCTCTCTCTCTCTGATAAATATCTGACAGACACCAACATATATATATATATATTGTACAGTACAAAAAAAATAAAATAAATACTAATAATAATAAAGAGATAAAAGTTATATCATCCCTTCCTAATTAGATACTGCTAACCTCCTCAGAGCAATCACTCAACACTATATATTCTTGGATCTCACACGATGAATTCACAAAGTAGTCAATCGTTTACCAAGGACGGGTTGGGGGGCAACGTCTTGATAGCTTAAGGGGAGGTTTTTAGTGTGTTCCCTAGACTTCCATCAAGCTTGAAATTACACCCCCATGACCCCCTTTCAAGATAAATGTGTACATTTTTCGGTAGAAAAATTTCCCGGCCGAAGGCCGGTTCCTCTTATATTACAGGCTCGCTATCGCTCGCCAGGAAAAAAATCGACACCTAAATGGGACGAAAGGTCTTAAAAGTGACATAAATGGGGTGAAAGTTCTTAAAATCGCCAAACTAATGGGGCGAACGTCTTATAATCTCAAAAGCAATGGGGCTAAACATGAGGGAGAAATGGGTAAAGAAAAAAATCCCTCAAGTGGAAATCTCCCCTTAAGGGGCTGGTTATTTTGGGGGTCTATTTATTTATATATTAATTTATATATTTTTGGGGGGTCTATTTATTTATATATTAATTTAAACGTTACTTTCCTCCCTACACCTCCATCAAACTAAAACATTAATTCATTAGATCCCCCTGCGAGGTTAATTTGTAAATTTTTCGGTAGAAAAATGTCACGGCCGAATTCCGGTTCCTGCACAATTACAGGCTCGCTATCGATCGCCAGGGAAAAAATGGCCCCCTAAAGGGCACGAAAACTCTTAATATTGACAAAGAAATGGGGCGAAAGGTCTTAAAATCGACAAACTAATGGGGCAAACGTCTTAATATCTCAAAACTATTGGGGATAAGCAGGAGGAAGAAAGAAGACCAGAAAAACGGCCCATCTTCCCCAAATTTTATGATGATAGATTAGCAAGTGCTTACCCCCTACCCAACTTGTCTGCTTAAACCTCTTAACTGAGATTAATCATACTTCCAGTGAATTCAGTATGGGGTGAGGGGTCGTTTTTCTGGTCCCTCTTCTTCCTCATGTTTAGCCCCTTTAGTTTTCAGATTCTAAGATGTTTGCCCTATTAGTTTGTTGATTTTAAGACCTTTCGCACCATTTCTTTGTAGATATTAAGACCTTTCGTGCTATTTAGGGGTCGATTTTTTTTTTCCTGGCGAACGATAGTGAGCCTAAATTTTTGAACTACCGAAAAATATACAAATTTATCTAGATGGGGGATCTAATGGGTATTTATTTTTTTAAGTTTGATGGAGGTCAGGGAAGGAAACTAGAAATCATAATGAATGAATGACAAAAAATCGACCAAAAAGTGAACACCTAAGTGGATGTCCGTATTATGAGAACTTGATGAAGCTTTACTCGAGTTAGGAAAGAATGGGTTTGCACACAGATGTACATTAATTATAATTACTGAGATTGTATGTATCTTGGTAAAAGTAGCTTACAATAATTGAGAAAAGAGAGCCAAATATATTCACCCCTTCAGTACCGGTGACGTCCTTTTCATTGTATTCTGGCAACTATTAGACGATTTTATTCAGGACGTTTACCCATTAAAAGGCTACAGACAATCATAATTAATCATTTTAGATACCATATATCCTTTCTAAGCTTCATAAAATCGTCTTAATGTAGCTGAAATCATATACAAAATAATGAAAAGGTTAATTAATACAAAATGCCGTAACTTGCTTGAAGGTATTGTGAACGATATAGGCTATTGACAGCCCGTTCTTTCTAAATTGCAAGCTTGCTATCGCTCGCCATGACAAAAATCGACACCTAAAGGGCACAACAGACACCTAAAGGGCACAACAGACACCTAAAGGGCACAACAGACACCTAAAGGGCACAATAGACACCTAAAGGGCACAACAGACACCTAAAGGGCACAACAGACACCTAAAGGGCACAACAGACACCTATAAAGGGCACAAAAGACACCTAAAGGGCACAACAGACACCTATAAAGGGCACAAAAGACACCTAAAGGGCACAACAGACACCTAAAGGGCACAACAGACACCTAAATGGCACAAAAGGTCTTAAAATCGTCAAACTAATGGCGATAATGGGGCTAAGCATGAAGAAAAAGGCGGTCGAGAAACCCCCACCACTAAATAATATAGCCTTTAAGGGGAGGTTTTTAGTCTGTTCTCTATACCTCCATCAAACTTAAAATTATCCCCCGTAGACCCCCTTTCAAGATAAATGTGTACATTTTTCGGTAGAGAAATGTCCTGGCCGAAGGCCAGTTCCTCTTAAATTACAGGCTCGCTATCGCTCGCCAGGGAAAAATCAACACCTAAATCTTTAAAATTGACAGAAATGGGGCGAAAGTTCTTAAAATCGACAAACTAATTGGGCAAACATCTTAAAATCTCAAAAGCAATGGGGCTAAACATGAGGGAGAAAGGGGTCAAGAAAAAAATCCCTCAAGTGGAGATCTCCCCTTAACAGTATATTGGTATAGGCCTAAATTAATCTAATATAGAAGAGAACACTCAAGGGGAGGCAGACCGTTTTTCTGGACCCCCTTCTCCCTAATGCTTAGCCCCACTAGTTTTGAGATTATAAGACGTTCGGCCCATTAGTTTGGCGATTTTAACACCTTTCGCCCCATTTCGTTGTCAATGTTAAGACCTTTCGTGCCATTTAGGTGTCGATTATTTCCTGGCGAGCAATAGCAAGCCTGCAATATTAAGAGGAACCGGCCTTCGGCCGGATTTTTTTTCTACCGAAAAATTTATAAATTTATCTTGAAAGGGGGTCTAGGGGGTGTTTTTCTAAGCTTGATGGAGGTCTAGGGAGGAAACTAAACAAAATATATGAATACTGTACATGAATTAATAGACCAAACAAACGGCCAGTCTCTCCTTAATCATTATTAAAACAGTGTACTCCAACAGTGTACCCCAACAGTGTACTCCAACAGTGTACTCCAACAGTGTACTCCAACAGTGTACTCCAACAGTGTACTCCAACAGTGTACTCCAACAGTGTACTCCAACAGTGTACTCCAACAGTGTACTCCAACAGTGTACTCCAACAGTGTACTCCAACAGTGTACCCCAACAGTGTACTCCAACAGTGTACTCCAACATGTTATAATATATATACTGTATATATATATATACTGTATATATATATATACTGTATATATATATATACTGTATATATATATACTGTATATATATACTGTATAATGTTCTCAGGTCACTACACCACACTAATAGTTGACAATAACGACTGTATGGAAACTAATGGGGGGGACGGACCGGTTTTCTGGACCACTTTCTCCCTCATGTTTAGCCCCATTAGTTTTCAGATGTTAAGATGTTTGCCCCATTAGTTAGTCGATTTTAAGACCTTTCGCCCCATTTCTTCGTCAATATTTAGACCTTTCGTGCTATTTAGGTGTCGATTTTTCCCCTGGCGAACGATAGTGAGCCTGTAATGTTGGAAGAATGTTTAAGAAGTTGTAGACATAATTTTTTAGCCAAGAAACGAGCAATAGAAATGCTTACTGTACACACAGAAATACAACAACTCAAATCCAGCAATGCTTTTATCTAGCCAAACCCCATATTGTGCATGCATTATTGCTATATATCGAACTCAACAGCTGGAGCTTTCTATAACATGACCCAGGCAAGGGGTCAATTCGTGCACGGGTATATATCGAATTATGTTTTGTTTTTCTAGTTTTCACAAGCATGTTTACATTTCATTGCTTTCATATGTTCACAGCTCCAGGATACACTTTGAAATCAATATTTCAATATGTTTTGATTACTATAGTATAACTAACTGACTAACTAACAAAATAAATAGGTAAATATATATATATATATATATATATTGAGTATATATCACAAATACACGTGAGCCACTAAATTTTTCTAATCTCTCAGTGGGGTTCGAACCGCCGACCGTCAGGACGATGGCCGACGCTTTAAGACTGCCGTGGTGTAGTTGATTAAAGCGTCAGCTATCGTCCTGACGGTCGGCGGTTCGAACCCCACTGAGAGATTAGAAACATATATATATATATATATATATACGGTATATATATACTGTATAATTATATACACATACATACATACATGCATACATACCATACATGCATACATACCATACATGCATACATACCATACATGCAAATATATATATATATATAGTTGTTGTTGTTGTTGTTGTTGTTGTTCCCCAAGCTGCCTGGCCGAACAGCCCCAAGGCCCCGAGCAGGCCAAGGCCATAACCGTGCGCCCCCACAGAACCCTCACTGCTGACCACAATAAAGCCTGGGTGACCGAAGCCACTCCATGGCGGGGAGCTGAGGAGGGTGCGGAAACGCCCAGGAAACCAAAGCCCCACCCAGGGCCCTGTGCCCCTCAGCAATTATGAAGAGAAAGTTGAGGGGCAAAGGAAAAAAATGTGACGCTTTGGCTTCCAATCTAGGTAGACTGGGAGGTCAATCCACAGAAGAGACGCCGTCACTTGAGATCTATAAAATATAAAAGTAAAAGGAACAGTCAGAGTAAGCTATGGGTATGGCAGAGATCGCTCAGTTCTCACTCTGATAGACCAGCCCATCACCACATAACTAGAACCCAATCCTCTCAGCATCAGCTAGGAAAGGCCCTAGAAAGCCGCCTTTGGCGAGGGGATAGCTCCCCTATTTCAACCCCTTTCGGGCCCTATATATATATAGTATATATATACCGTGCCGAATGCCATCAATCATGTTGCTGAAACCACTGTAATTTCAAGCCTAACATTATGCTAGTCATGCTTCCATGCACGCTCCTATGCATGAACTCAGCCACTTACTTTCTACCCCAACCCCCTCTCGTCTGTCTGTCTGGCTGTCTGTGTATGTGTCTGTCTGTCTGTGCATGTGTGTGTCTGTGCATGTGTCTGTCTGTCTGTCTGTCTGTGTATGTGTCTGTCTGTCTGTGCATGTGTGTCTGTGCATGTGTCTGTCTGTCTGTCTGTGTATGTGTCTGTCTGTGTATGTGTATGTCTGTGTATGTGTCTGTCTGTCTGTGCATGTGTCTGTCTATCTCTGTCTCTCTCTCTCATATAACGTACACACACATATACTGTATATATTGCTTGATCACAATTATTACCATATACTGTCTAAATACACATACACACCCAATGACACATGATATAATACACACACACACACACACATACACAAACACACACACACACACGTACATACATAACACACACTTACACACACCACGCACTCTTTCTGACACTCTTCCATCAAACTAAATGTATACAATCATACATTGCTTGCCCTCATCACTATTCCCAGACATACGACTTCCTTCCCATCCTTCTGTTATAGTCTCTCTCTCTCTCTCTCTCTCTCTCTCTCTCTCTCTCTCTCTCTCTCTCTCTCTCTCTCTCTCTCTCTCTCTCTCTCTCAAACGTACCTTGATTTTGGCTGTCACTCTTTCAAATTTGGGGAGAGACACTTGTTACAGACAGCTTTGCCTTTTGTCTCCTTCATTCACATTAAGCACACGCACACACACACACACACACACACACACACACCTGTTTTTCCCTCTTATATACAAATAATAACAGTGCCTACTCTCATCAATCTTTCCAAACACACCGTTTTCCCTCCCACCAAAGGCCTACACTTACTATCTTCCATATATATATATACTGTATATATTCCAAAAAAATATCCACTACCCCCTTAACTCAGCATTCACTCCCACCGGCCCTTTAATAGTATACAAGGCACACCACCAAGCAATCAAGGCAAAGGACAAAACAATCAAGGAAAAACAAGGAAGACAAGCTCTCAACCCAACAAACAAGCCATCAAAACAAGGAAGACAAGCTCTCAACCCAACAAACAAGCCATCAAAACAAGGAAGACAAGCTCTCAACCCAACAAACAAGCCATCAAAACAAGGAAGACAAGCTCTCAACCCAACAAACAAGCCATCGAAACAAGGAAGACAAGCTCTCCACCCAACAAACAAGCCATCAAAACAAGGAAGACAAGCGCTCAACCCAACAGACAAGTCATCAAAACAAGGAAGACAAGCTCTCAACCCAACAAACAAGCCATCAAAACAAGGAAGACAAGCTCTCAACCCAACAAACAAGCCATCGAAACAAGGAAGACAAGCGCTCAACCCAACAGACAAGTCATCAAAACAAGGAAGACAAGCTCTCAACCCAACAAACAAGCCATCAAAACAAGGAAGACAAGCTCTCAACCCAACAAACAAGTCATCAAAACAAGGAAGACAAGCTCTCAACCCAACAAACAAGCCATCAAAACAAGGAAGACAAGCTCTCCACCCAACAAACAAGCCATCAAAACAAGGAAGACAAGTTCTCAACCCAACAAACAAGCCATCAAAACAAGGAAGACAAGCTCTCAACCCAACAAACAAGCCATCAAAACAAGGAAGACAAGCTCTCAACCCAACAAACAAGCCATCAAAAGCAAACAATTAGCAAGACAACATCCCAAACAAAACTCTTTTCCTTTTAATTTCTTTTCTATTAATTGTTTTTCTTTAAATTATTTATTAGGGACAATGTAGGTCTATGGAATCCTAATACTGCACTCATGTATAATACAATGTGGGAGACTAATTTTGATCACAATTATAAAACCAGATATTAATGGAAAAAACGCCTAGTCCAATCACTCTCAGAGCTCTCTCAGACATCCTCACTGTTTACAAACGCCTAGTCCAATCACTCTCAGAGCTCTCTCAGACATCCTCACTGTTTGCAAACGCCTAGTCCAATCACTCTCAGAGCTCTCTCAGACATCCTCATTGTTTACAAACGCCTAGTCCAATCACTCTCAGAGCTCTCTCAGACATCCTCACTGTTTACAAACGCCTAGTCCAATCACTCTCAGAGCTCTCTCAGAAATCCTCACTGTTTACAAACGTCTTAATTACAGAGTATAATCGATATTCACCCCGTGCTGGCAACATAGATGATGATTTCAATGTTAATAAGTCATGGAGGTGTGAGGGTCCTCAACCCATCTTGTATCCCACGCTGGAAATATAACTAAAACCATGAAAATACTAATTTCTTAAAATCTTGGGGAAAAGAACGTGAAAAACAAGGGTGCAAGCCTTTTCCCTATAATCATCGTTTTCCTTTAAATGTCTTTCGATTTTTTTTCCATCCTAATTTCTCCCACACCTACGCACTGCAACCCCTATCCATCATTCTAATCCACCTTCCTGTTTTACAATCAAGGCAAAATAAACAAATATATAAACAACAAATAGATACCCAAGGTAAAAAGCTATCATGCACAAACAATCAGACAAAGTTGAAAGGAAGGCCTTTCGTATCATTAACTCCCGTCCACTCACCAACTCTCTGCAATCTCTCTCTCTCTCCGCCGCAATGTTGCATCTCTCTCGCTATTCTATCGCTACTATAATAATCAGTGTTCCTCAGAGCTTTCCCAGTGCATACCACCTCCTTTACGTAGGGCACGTGGTACCCGTCTTGCAACTCAATCCCACCCCTACTCTGTGCAACTCTCCAACCCAAGAGTGAAACGTTACTCTCAAACTTTCTTCTACTCAACAGCTGAGCTCTGGAACTCTCTCCCAGAATCAGTCTTTCCCCTCTTCCTATGACTTAAATTGCTTCAAACTCCGTGTGTCCAGCCATTTTGGCTCGAACGTCCCTTGATTTTGGCCCTGTCACTCTTTCAACTATGGGGGAGGCACTCGCTATAGGCAGTTCTGCCTTTTGCCTCCCTCAATCACATAGACAAAAAAACAAAAAAAATACAATGAAAAACGCGAGGTCAATTAATCAAGTGAACTTAAACAACGAAGACAAACAAGCTAAACACACACCATTCCGTCTAGTTTATCCACACTAAACAACGAAGACAAACAAGCTAAACACACACCATTCCGTCTAGTTTATCCACACTCTTACACGACCTATTATTAACCCGTTCCGTACCGGCAACGTCTTTTTAGTTACCGGGTATATTCTAGTTCTATTTAGGCTATTTTTTGCAGTTTTAAAAAGATGTGTGGTAGTTAAAAGGAGTAAGTAAGTTGGTTAAAAGCCTGTTAATTGCTGGAAACATTAATTAAATTGAATAAATCGTGTAACAGTAGCTAGCAGACAATGAATAAGACGTACCGAAGGGGTTAACCCTCTCCGACATATGACGCGATTTTGAGCCGATTAGGGATACTTTAAAGCCTTTGTTACCATCAGGGGTATTTAGAAACCTTTAGTTTAGTTACTTCAACCTCTGCAGTTGTCTTTGAGTTAGCTGTGGGCAGAAAACAAATTTTGGAGAGGTAATTATAAGAGTGAGAGAACTCTATTTCTTATTGCTAGTCTGGCAACCTCTGCGTCATATGAGTGTGAAGGGGTTAATTCCCACCGTCCCGTTACAATCCCCTCCCCCACCCCCCAAAAAAAAGCCGCCTCACGTAACCTTGATCCCATACAGACCACTTCCGTCTGTAGGGAGTTAGGGTAACTTCTGCACAGTAGACGGCATGCGTTTTTTTGTCTATGGGCATGACGGAGACAAAAGACAAAACCGCCTGCAACAAGTGTCTCCCCCCACACTTGGAGTAATAAATAGAGTGCCAATAAATAAGTATTCGTGGACTTCGCCTTTTACTAAGTATGGAAATATGTCTGGAAACTAATTTATGAATACAATTGTCCATATATCAACTACAAACCTAATTATACTATTGATTGTAAAGCAAGCTCTAACCAAAAATAAATCCAGATAGTTATAATTGCATAGATATACTGTATACTGTAAATAGGGGTCCACGAATCTATAATTATGGTATCTGACTGTACGTTAGAGGTTATTTAGGTGTGTTGGAAAGACGTGTGGTGTGCTTGTTAAGTATAGTCAAATTAATAGGAGGAGGAGGTGTTTGTGAGAGTTAGCTGGATTACTCTCTGTGGTAATGGTTGAACATAGAAGCTAAGTAACTGCTGTCGGCATCCCCCTGACTCCCATAATTCCTTCCTAAGCTGAATAAAATCGTCTGATGATATCCAGAATAAACTATTAAAACATAAAGACACTAAATAGACAAAAGGATAAACACAATCTCAGATATGCAAGATGGCTCCTATGTAACCCGAGACGTTTTAGCTTAGGACCGACCACAAACCTGCTCCAGAACAAAACCCCTTTGTCCCAGTTCCCTTTATTCGGGGCCACCTCCCTTATCGTATGGCTTCTGCTATGTCATGTTACCCTCTTCCATCTTTGTAAAGCCGGTGTCACACGAACGCATTTTCCAGCAATTTTCGATGGGTAAGTTTTTCCTCGTACTATTTTGAGGCACTTTCGCATCGGAATCAGAAACTAGATCAAAATTAGATTATGTAAAGTAGTTAATTTGTTATGAAACTTATATTTTGAAGCTGCCAGACTACAATTGCCCGTAAAAAATTGACGGAAAAATCACTCGTGTGACACCGCCTTAACCGAAGAAACTAATTGAAATGTGGTATCAATTTCTCTATAGATTAGAATCATTGTGAGGAAGTGATCCGTCTATAGCTCGTCCAAACTAATTAGATAATATATAAATTTGCCTATAGCCTAGTATCTTTGTAAACGAAATAATAATTAAATACGCATGTCTATTAATCGCTGATCTCTCCGTAATTATGTACTCTCACTTACAGTACAGTATATATCAGTACAGTATATATCAAACTAATTAGGTAGTTAACCCTTTCACGTTTTTATGACGCAGGGGTTGCCAGATTAGCAATAATAAATAGAGTTCTCTCACTCTTATAATTACCTCTCCAAAATTAGTTTACTGCCCACAGCTAACTCAAAGACAACTGCAGAGGTTGAAGTAATTATACTAAAGGTTTCTAAATACCCCTGATGGTAACAAAGGCTTTAAAGTATCCCTAATAGGCTCAAAATTGCGTCAAGAACGTGAGAGGGTTAAGTCTGCATAAGGGGGTAGTGCTCGGTTTTTGGTGTATGTATTTATTTATTAATTTGTTTTTGTTACCTCGCTAGACCTCCTTCAATCCCGACCCGACCCCACCCCATCCCGACCGCACCCCATCCCGACCCCACCCCATCCCGACCGCACCCCATCCCGACCCCACCCCATCACGACCGCACCCCATCCCGACCCCACCCCATCCCGACCCCACCCCGACCCCACCCCATCCCGACCCCACCCCATCCCGACCTCACTCCGTCCCGACCCCACCCCATCCCGACCGCATCCCATCCCGACCCACCCCATCCCGACCCCACCCCATCCCGACCGCACCCCACCCCATCCCGACCCCACCCCGACCGCATCCCAAACCGACCCCACCCCATCCCGACCTCGCTCCGTCCCGACCCCACCCCATCCCGACCCCATCCCATCCCGACCCCACCCCATCCCCTCCCCACCCCATCCCGACCGCACCCCACCCCATCCCGACCTCACTCCGTCCCGAACCCCACCCTATCCCGACCCCACCCCATCCCGACCTCACCCCATCCCGACCCCATATATGAAATGTGTATCTTTCTATTGCCAGACGTTTTGATCTCCGAAAGGGTGACCACAAATGAATCACCTTCCTATTCCGAGGCAATTAGTTGATATTCTAAGTTGTTCCTCTTCACGGAGGAGGATTGCTAGCCCAACCGTCCAATTTAGCTTGGCATATTATCTTTATATGTCAATAAGTTTCCTTCTATATAAGGTCAATGCAGTCATTGTATCTGTATCTAACTCTATGCATGATCACACACCCGCTCACACACATTCTCTCCCAATCATCATACATCACAGCAATCGTTGCAATCAGTCAACTTCCCCTCTCCGGAGCTAACCCTTTTGGTGTGTAAAGCATCAATCACTCTCTCACTCTCTGGTCTCGGGCTGTAGCAGACCTCTCACTCTCTGGTCTCGGGCTGTAGCAGACCTCTCACTCTCTGGTCTCGGGCTGTAGCAGACCTCTCACTGACTTTGGCTTACACTGGTTTATAGTCTATCAATCAGTCGGAAATCTATCTACCGGTAGCTATTTAAGGGAAGATGGTCGGTTTTTATGGACACCCTTCTCCCTCATGCTTAGCCCTTTAGTTTTCAGATTTTAAGACGTTCAACCCCTTAGTTTGGTGATTTTAAGACCATTCGCCCCTTTTCTTTGTCAATATTAAGACTTTTTGTGTCATTTAGGTGTCGATTTTCTCCTGGCGAGCGATAGCGAGCCTGCAATTTAGGAAGAAGCGGCCTTCGGCCGGAATTATTTTTTACCAAACAAATGTACAAGTATATCTTGAAGGGGGATCCTGGGGTTGTTTTTTAAGTTTGATGGAGGTCTAGGGAGAAGGGGAAAAAAAAAAAAAAAAAAAAAAAAAAAATCCCCTTTATTCTATTTGTACAGTATATATCGATCCCTCTAACAATCCATTTACCTAATCATCAATCAACCGATAATCTATCTAACTATATATCGATCCCTCTAGCCATTAATCTACCAAAGCGTCAATCAATCTAGCTATGTAAATATATAACAATACATTTAGCAATCAATCTATCTGACTATGGTCCGTTCATTATTAGTCCTCTCCAACATATGACGCGATATTGAGCCTATTAGGGATACTTTAAAACCTTTGTTACCATCAGGGGTAATTAGAAACCTTTAGTTTAGTTACTTCAACCTCTGCAGTTGTCTTTGAGTTAGCTGAGGGCAGAAAACTAATTTTGGAGAGGTAATTATAAGAGTGAGAGAACGCTATTTATTATTGCTAATCTGGCAACCTCTGCGTCATATGTGCGTGAAAGGGTTAGTAGCCGAGAGATCTTAACTACTATCCTCCATAGCTCACAAACTACTAGCGTAATCGAGTTGACATGTCTACCATTTAGGAAGAGTCAGAATAGGTGTGGGAATTTACGGTCCATTTGTTCCAGCCCTTTTTAAGTTACAGGGGATAGAAGTTTTTAAGATCTCTCGCCTACTTATAATGCATGACTATATCTATTTATTAAGGGGAGATCTCCACTTGAGGGATTTTTTTTTCTTGACCCCTTTCTCCCTCATGTTTAGCCCCATTGCTTTTGATATTATAAAACGTTTGCCCCATTAGTTTAGCGATTTTAAGAACTTTCACCCCATATTAAGACCTTTCGTGCAATTCAGGTGTCGATTTTATCCTGGCGAGCGATAGCGAGCCTGTAATTTAAGAGGAACCGGCCTTCGGCCGGGAAATTTTTCTACCGAAAAATGTACAAATTTATCTTGAAAGGGACTCAAGGGGGTGTAATTTTAAGACTGATGGAGGTCTAGGGAACAAACTAACTACCTCCCCTTAACCCGTTCAGTACCAGTGACATCCTTTCATTTATCTTCTGGCAATGATTAGACGATTTTATTCAGTTTAGGAAGGACCTCTAGCAAATAATTGGGCTTCAAACACTCTCAACCAACCCTTTTGACTACCTCAGATCCTTCTTAAGCTGCATAATATCGTGTAAATATGGCTAGAATGCAATTTAACTCACGTCGCTGGTTGTCAAAGGGTTAAACCACATATATGTATTACCATTATCACGGAGTATGGCAGAGGCGATGTGGAAGGGTATGGACGATGATGTGAAGAGACTGCCTATCCTATTTATCCATTCATATTTACAGTTATATATCAATCAAGGAATTCATCTGTCTACCAAAGTACCTGCCTACCTATCTATCTATCTATCTATCTATCTATCTATCTGCTTATATATCTGTAACTAGCTATCATTCTATCTGTGCATTCATCTTCCTAACTATCTACCATCCTAACTATGTATCCACCAATGTACCTCTACCTATCAACCAACCCACCTCACCACCCTACCTCCTTTTCCTTCTCCTCAGGCACCAATATCTTGACGGAGGGCGGGATCGAAGCCACGGCGGAGACCATGTGGCAGGCCATGGACGAGGGGGTCAAGCAAGACTACGGCAGGCACAGGTTCGAAGCCCGCGTCAACACCATGATGGGATACTCCAAGGGAGGGGTAAGTTCAGCGTGGGAGACGGGGGGGGGGGGGGGGAAAGGGGAAGGTTTACTTGTTTATATAATATATAGCCTATTCCTTTTTATATTAGTTTCCTCTCTGGACCTCCATCAAGCTTTAAACACATCCAAAATAACCCTTCGAGATACATGTTTCCATTCTTTGGTACAACATTGTCGCAGTCGAAGGCCGGTTCCTTAAAAAAAACGGCTTCAGTAGCACTCTCATTATAAACTATTTAAAGATCCTAAAACACATTAACCGGATTATATCTCCAATATATATCAGGATTCAAACCTGAAATTCTGTGGATAAAAGTTCATTACTGTAAATAGTCAGATATATACTGTAAATTACCAATGCCAGGAATATGAAAGCCAAAAATAAATTAAGCAAGAACACTCACCTGAAGAGATCGTGGTGCTGACGGTCTGCATGACCAACTGCCTACGGACTGGTATCTGGCGAGAAGAAAAATACAAGTTAATTTTGTCCCTATGTATAGAGGAGACAAAGGCAATGCTGCCTGTAGCAAATCCCCCCCCCCCCCACAGTTGAAAGAGTCACAGGGTAAGTTACAGTCAAAATGTCTGGATACAAGGAGCTTGAAGCAGCCTGCTAACTACACGAAGACAAAAAGAAATTAACAAAAAATAAAAACCTCCCCTAAAGAACAATATACTGTATATCAATCATGGAAGCAGAATAGAAGCAAAACATAGAATAATCATAATTATGAAAACAAAATGGGAAGTGCAAGAACTGGAAAGAAGAAGAGAATAGCGATTTTATTCAGATTAGGAAGGGTATATGGAAGGCAGAGGGTTAATTGAGATAGTCTTTACCCTTATACTTCCCACAGGTCCTTCCTAAGCTGCATACAATCGTCTAATGATAGCCAGAATAAACTGTCAAAAACGCGGCATCATTTTGAAGGGGATATGATTAGGTAACATTGAGGGGCAGTAATAGTGTGACAAATTAGAAGATAAGAAAGAAACAGGAGTGGAAACAGGAGTGTAAACAGGAGTGTAAACAGGAGTGTAAACGGGAGTGTAAAGGAATAACAGAGTACCGTAGTCCACTGAACACCAGGCAGTAAAAATAAGATCAGTACGAAGAGAAGGAGAAGCCAAGAATAAAGACAGTAATAAAGCAAGGAAGAAGCGTGGAAACAGGAAAAAGAAGGACTAGAATAAGAAGGGAGTTAAATGAAAAGGAATAACAATGCTGAAGAAAATCGACAAGGGAACACAATGATAAACGCGAGAATGGAGAATGCCGTATATCAGAGACGAAGAATAGACGCAGTGATGTGATAGAAGAAGGAATGACAATATTGAAGAATGCCGAAAAGGGAACACTGAGAGATAAACGCTAGCATGAAGAAAGCCACGTATCAGAGACGAAGAATAGACGCAGTGATGTGGTACAGAATACTAGAGACGAGCGACACAGAAGTATACAGTAAATACAAAATAAAAACAAAGACTAGCGAAGAACAAAGTAATACATTAAGGAACACAGAAAACGAACAAGAGGAAAGATAACACAAACTATTAAAAACGCAATAAATCAAGGAAGACGAGAATAAATAAAATAAAGAAAAAGAAGCGTAAAAAGAGAGAAAACATGCACGCTCAGAACAAGTAAGTATTAAATAAAGTTAGAAGTGTGGAGGCTACCGGGCCGGGCCGCCCAAATGAGTATACGGTACTGTCGGCCGGTGGGTTAGTTATCCGGCAGACAAGATGGCGGCCGGACTTTCCAATAGATGTCCGGTTTTGCTCATACCCGGATCTAGGCCTCTTGGATAGGGTAGGGTAGGGGAGAGGAGGAGAGAACAGGGAAGGGTTGGGTAGGGTATGATAGGACAGGGTAGGGCTAGTATAGAGAGTCCTTGGGTAGGGTAGGGTAGGGGAGAGGAGGAGAGAACAGGGAAGGGTTGGGTAGGGTATGGTAGGATAGGGTAGGGGAAGGTATGTTAGAATATGATAGGATAGGGAAGGGAGGGGAGGATATGGAAAGGAAGGGTTAGGTAGGGTATGGTAGGACAGGGTAGTGTAAATAGGGTAAGGTAGGATACGTAGGTTAGGGGAAGGTTGGGTAGAATATGATAGGATAGGGAAGGGAGGGGAGGATATGGCAAGGAAGGGTTAGGTAGGGTATGGTAGGACAGGGTAGGGTAAATAGGGTAAGGTAGGATACGTAGGTTAGGGGAAGGTTGGGTAGAATATGATAGGATAGGGAAGGGAGGTATATGATAGGGGATGGGCGGGGAGGATAGGACAAGGAAGGGCAGGGTAGGGCAGCGTAAGGTAATGATAGGGCAGAGGAAGTAGGGTAAGACAGGGGAGGAGAGGATTGGACGGGGAAAAGTTAGATAGGGTAAGGTCATGGTTAGGTAAGGTTATGGCTGGACAGGGGTAGGTAGAGTAGGATAGGACAGGGGAGGGCATGCAAGGTTATGGTTAGGTAGAAGGTCATGGCTCAGCAGAGTATAGGCAAGGTTGGACAGGGTTGGGTAGGATAGGATAGGACATTGTAGGGTTTGGTAGGGCGAGGTTAGGTAGGATAATAGGCTAAACACACACAACAGAGTTAGGCGGGGTAAGGTAAGGGCATAGGGTAGGACAAGACAAGGCAGGACAGTAGGACAAGTTAGGATATACTAGGACAGTGCAAGGCTGGACAGTGCAAGGCTGGACAGTGCAAGGCTGGACAGTGCAAGGCTGGACAGTGCAAGGCTGGACAGTGCAAGGCTGGACAGTGCAAGGCTGGACAGTGCAAGGCTGGACAGTGCAAGGCTGGACAGTGCAAGGCTGGACAGTGCAAGGCTGGACAGGGCAGGGCTGGACAGTGCAAGGCTGGACAGTGCAAGGCTGGACAGTGCAAGGCTGGACAGTGCAAGGCTGGACAGTGCAAGGCTGGACAGTGCAAGGCTGGACAGTGCAAGGCTGGACAGTGCAAGGCTGGACAGTGCAAGGCTGGACAGTGCAAGGCTGGACAGTGCAAGGCTGGACAGTGCAAGGCTGGACAGGGCAAGGCTGGACAGGGCAGGGCTGGACAGTGCAAGGCTGGACAGTGCAAGGCTGGACAGTGCAAGGCTGGACAGGGCAGGGCTGGACAGTGCAAGGCTGGACAGGGCAAGGCTGGACAGGGCAAGGCTGGACAGGGCAGGGCTGGACAGGGCAGGGCTGGACAGGGCAGGGCTGGACAGGGCAGGGCTGGAGAGGGCAAGGCTGGACAGGGCAGGGCTGGAGAGGGCAAGGCAGGACAGGGCAGGGCTGGAGAGGCACATATATTCTAATCCTCTTGACTAGACATAGGTTGCCTTAAGGGGAAATCTCCACTTGAGGGATTTTTTTTCTTGACCTCTTTCTCCCTCATGTTTAGCCCCATTGCTTTTGATATTATAAAACGTTTGCCCCATTAGTTTAGCGATTTTAAGAACTTTCACCCCATATTAAGACCTTTCGTGCAATTCAGGTGTCGATTTAATCCTGGCGAGCGATAGCGAGCCTGTAAGTTAAGAGGAGCCGGCCTTCGGCCGGGACATTTTTCTACCGAAAAATGTACAAATTAATCTTGAAAGGGACTCAAGGGGGTGTAATTTTAAGCTTGATGGAGGTCTAGGGAACAAAGTAAATACCTCCCCTTAAACCTGTGAATTCGAAGCCCGACAGGCAACTAAATCTAACAATTAAGCAACCAATGCCACTGGATAGAAGTTTGTCCGCCCCATGGCTTCTTCTAGATGGCGCACAATACCACACTGCGCAAAACTGCCCTGTTCATATTCCTCCACACCACCGGTGAAGATTGGCGGTGTTGTATTTAATGAGTTTTAGTGATACTTATACAATACAATGTGTTGCCAACAACAAGGATATTTTATGGGATGTTGTTGAACTTACGATGAAAAACTAATACGATATACAACACTAATTCTCCCTACCAAGGTAATGACACAATCTTAGTCAATATTAAGACCTTTCGTGCCCTTCAGTTGATGATTTTTTTTTCCTGGGGAACGATAACGAGCCAGTAAGTTAGGAGTAACCGGCCCTACCGAAACATATACAATATATTTTAGACCGGGGGTCTTGGGGATGTTTTTGTAAGTTTGGCAGAGATTTAGGGAGCAAACTAAACAAATAAATAAATAAATGAAAACACAACTTAAAGCCAGGTATAAGGTTGAGACATTGCACAGAGTACAACACTGAGCAACAAAATAAATACATAAATAACTAAAATAAAAGTATATAAATAAAAGTAAAGCCAACAAAATCAAAGTGAAGTGATAAAAGGACTGGTTACTTTACGAGACCGCAACAAACGATCTAGAAAATTGGCCAGAAAGAATAATAGATGATAATGGTCGGTTGGAAAAGAAAATTGAAGACGGACATAAAGATATATAGCGAGGTGAAGGCAGAAAAATAAGGCCTAGGAAAGAATTTATGAGAAGTACGGTCGCGCTAATAATGCCGGTATCATCCGAGCGCTTTTTCCCTCAACATTTATACTAAACACTGATCTGGCAGCTTAAGAGGTCAACATTTAGATTTTTTCGGTCACCTAAATTCATCTACCATCAGTCTAGTTTCCGATACCAGTGCAAAATATTCCAGAAATGTTGCCAGAAAATGTGTAATCATCGAATGTTGACTATAAAAGCTCTTGTGTGATACCGGCTTAAGTCATGTCCCAGCGGTCATTACGTTTGGCTTGCTCTATGCTGTATTAATGTCTGCCAGATGTTGAATAGGGTGGATAAGTGTAGGAACATGTTTGTATATTTCACTCGATATGAAGAAATGAAGCTTGGATATTGCTGATACCAAATATTGATCAAAACATACTTGGTGCCGAGACATTACTTATTAGCGCGACTGTACACCACAGAGGTAAGAGAGATGGCGTAAATATAAACACTAATAAGAATGTGTCAATTTGGAGGTTAAAGGGAGGTTTTTAGTTTCCTCTCTAGACCTCCATCAAGCTTAAAAAACTACTCCCAAGAATCCACCCCCTTTGTGAGATAAATGTCAAAACAAAGGCCGGTTCGTCCTAAATTGCATGTTCGGTATCGCTCACCCAGAACAAAATCGACACATAAATGGCACGAAAGGTCTTAATTTTGTTTAATTAAATGGGGCGAATATCTAATAACCTCAACACTAATGGGGCCAAACCTGAGGGAGAAGGGGGTCCAGAAAAGAGAAAAAAAACATAATCCATCCTCCCCTTAAGAAAAGTTGGAAGCAAATTATATAAACACACAGGCCTAGGAGGAAAAAAACCCACTTAATAGGAGACTACATTACAGGCGAAGGAGATGAAAAGAAGAGAAGAGAATAAAGACAGTAGGTGGAAAGGAGGAAGAAAGACAAGGGAGATACAAGAGTAGATGTAGGAGCAAAAAGAAACTGTTAGAAAGAAGAAGACAAAATTATACGCAGAAGAGAGTGGGAAGAGAACGAGCGGGCGGAACAGGAAAGGCAGAAAATATAGCAAACTGAGAAGAGAAAGGGAAGAGGAGGAGAGGAGAAAGATAATATGGAGATTACATAAAGAGAAGAGAGAGAGAGAGAGAGAGCAGGGTGAGAAGAGAAAAGAGAGCAGGCAGAGAGAACATAACAGGAGAAAAAAGTAGGTAGAGAGACGACAGAGAGAACAGATCACGAAGGAAGAAGAGATAGCAAGGAGAGGAAAAAAATGTGTAGGAGAAAGATAACTGAGAGAGAGAGAGAGAGAGAGAGAGAGAGAGAGAGAGAGAGAGAGAGAGAGAGAGAGAGAGAGAGAGAGAGAGAGAGAGAGAGAGAGAGAGAGAGAGAGAGAGAGAGAGAGAGAGAGAGCTAAGGTGAGTGCTTGGCATACCTGAGCAAGAGAGTCATTAGTTTTTGGTAATTACATCCTCCTCCTTCTCCTTCTATCACCTGGTACAGGGAAAAACAACAAGCATTACACCATTCCTTCCACACACTTTCGATCAGTGGTTCTCAACTTGGAAGACACACACTCAGGGACATAAATCATGGCCTTAAGAGGGTAGTACTCGCTTTTTCTGGACCCCCTTCTCCCTCATGTTTAGCATATTAGTTTTGAGGTTTTAAGATGTTTAAGTTTGGCGATTTTGAGACCTTTCGCCTCATTTTTTTTTATCAATATTAAGACCTCTCGTGTTCTTTAGATTTCGATGTTTTCCTGGCGAGCGATAGCGAGTCTCTAATTTTAGAAGGAACCAGCCTTCGGCCGGGACATTTTTCTAACGAAAAATATACAAATTTATCTTGAAAGGGGATCTGGGGGGTGTTTTTCTAAGTTTGATGGAGGTCTAGCGAGGAAACTCCAAAATATATTAATACATAAATAAACAGACCAAAAACCAAGCACTACGCCCTTATGTTTCTGTAGCTATTCCGACCGTAATCGTATATTCTCCATTAATCTGTACCAAGAACAGTATAATAATGCACTTCGTGGATTCATATCAACAGTTCATGCCCATGTATCGAGTATTGTTCGCATTCGTGGAGAGGTTCAACCAACTTCCTTCTCGAAAGAGTCTATTCAGAAGCAATTATCCTCATCAACCCCAAGCAAATAGGGCGAATGTCTTAAAATCTCAAAATTAGTGGGGCTAAACATGAGGGCGAAGGGGACCCAGAAAAAGCAACCATCTCCCGTTAAAACTTCTGAACACCACTGACAAAGTAATAGAAATAAAGAACAAGTAACCAGCCTTTAAGGGGAGGTATTTAGTTTGTTCCCTAGACCTCCATCAACCTTAAAATTACACCCCATTGAGTCCCTTTCAAGATAAATTTGTACATTTTTCGGTAGAAAAATTTCCCGGCCGAAGGCCGGTTCCTCTTAAATTACAGGCTCGCTATCGCTCGCCAGGATAAAATCGACACCTAAATGGCACGAAAGGTCTTAATATGGGGTGAAAGTTCTTAAAATCGCTAAACTAATGGGGCAAACATTTTATAATATCAAAAGCAATGGGGCTAAACATAGGGAGAAATAGGTCAAGAAAAAAATCCCTCAAGTGGAGATCTCCCCTTAAGGACAGGGAGGGGCTTGGGGGTTTCTGGAGCCCCTTATCCCTCATGCTTTGCTCCCTTAGCTAAATAACACATCTGGCCTTAACACCACAGCCCATCAAACTCTCATTCCAATCACTCATCTCTTATTATAGTTCTCCTTCCATCTCCATTACTGTCTACCATCCAGCATCTCTCTCTCACACACACTCACCTCTTTCTCGCATACTCCCCCCCCCCTCTCTCTCTCTCATAAACACACTCCCCTACCCCCCCCCCCCCTCCTCTCTCTCTCTCTCGCACACATACACACATTAGCCTCTCTCTCTTTCTCTCTCTCTCTCTCTCTCTCTCTCTCTCTCTCTCTCTCTCTCTCTCAGTGCACTATCCACCATCAAATTAACACTTCTGGTAATTTTCTTCCTCAACTATGTTCTCAAGTTGTCAGGTAAATAGTCCATTTATGTGCAAGCAGTTTCATTAATCTTCAAGTTCCGTTATGGCCGTGTCTCTATCTATCTATCTAAATATCTACATCTCTCTCCCTCTATCTATCTATATGCCAACCCCAATTAACTATAATTTACCAAATGCACACCACGAAGTCATGCTCTCAATCATCTGTGTTCTCAATTCACACCACGAAGTCATGCTCTCAATCATCTGTGTTTTCAATTCACACCACGAAGTCATGCTCTCAATCATCTGTGTTCTCAATTCACACCACGAAGTCATGCTCTCAATCATCTGTGTTCTCAATTCACACCACGAAGTCATGCTCTCAATCATCTGTTTTCAATTCACACCACGAAGTCATGCTCTCAATCATCTGTGTTCTCAATTCACACCACGAAGTCATGCTCTCAATCATCTGTGTTCTCAATTCACACCACGAAGTCATGCTCTCAATCATCTCTGTTCTCAATTCACACCACGAAGTCATGCTCTCAATCATCTGTGTTCTCAATTCACACCATGAAGTCATGCTCTCAATCATCTGTGTTCTCAATTCACACCACGAAGTCATGCTCTCAATCATCTGTGTTCTCAATTCACACCACGAAGTCATGCTCTCAATCATCTGTGTTCTCAATTCACACCACGAAGTCATGCTCTCAATCATCTGTGTTCTCAATTTGTTAGTTGTACAGTTCATTGGTGTAGTTTTTCTTCTTCATTAATCTTGAAGTTTCGTTTTATTCGTCAACAGCGTCTCTGTAAGTTTATAAATATACCTACTTACCTATGCATCTTTACCTACTTACCTATGCATCTTTACCTACTTACCTATGCATCTTTACCTACTTACCTATGCATCTTTACCTACTTACCTATGCATCTTTACCTACTTACCTATGCATCTTTACCTACTTACCTATGCATCTTTACCTACTTACCTATGCATCTGTACCTACTTACCTATGCATCTTTACCTACTTACCTATGCATCTTTACCTACTTACCTATGCATCTTTACCTACTTACCTATGCATCTTTACCTACTTACCTATGCATCTTATTAAATACTATCTATCCACCTATTTATCTATCCTAATGCACCGCTATCTATCAAATAAACACTCAGTGTATTCTATCGAAAAATTTACACATTTAGCCTGTTGTCAACATTCTTTAAAAATATGCTGGCTCGCCAGGAAAAAATCGACACCTGGACGGGGATAAACGGGGATGAACAGTAGGCTGAATGGGGCCGAATGGATACAACCCAGAGAGAGAACAAATACGAGATGGGCCCCCTTAAGTTGGGCAGTTCATTAATTAGGCAGCCTGCATCAGCAATAATGATGTTTCGTTATATTATTTAGAAATTATCTCACACATTCTCTCTCTCTCTCAATGCCATGGGAACAGGATGGCCCGATCTACCCAATGTCATTCATCTTTCTCTTCTCATGAACACACCCACTAGGTCAGTCACTAATTCCCCAGTCCTCATTCATCTCTACATCCACTGTCATTCATCAACTCGATTATAGGGGGGGGGGGGGGGGGGGGGGGGAAGGGGGGAGAGAGGGAGGGCGAGGGAGGGGTTTATTTAATGGTCGATCTATTTACGCATTTGTAATATTTTCAGTTTACTCCCTAGACCTTCATCAAGGTTTAAAATCATCCCTAATGATAGATACATGTGTACAGTACATTATTCGGTAGAAAAATTTTCCTGCCGAAGGGCGATTCCTCTTAAACTACAGGCTCGCTATCGGTCGCCAGGAAAATTTCGACACCTAAATGGCAGGAAAGGTCTTAATATTTACAAACAAATGGAGCGAAAGAGCTTAAAATCGTCAAACCAATGGGCCGAACGTCTGAACATCTGAAAAGCAGAACATGAGTGAGATGTCGGGCTAGAAAAAACAACCCTCTCCCCTTAACACCCCATTCATCTTTTGGTTCTGTGTACTCAGTGCTTCATCAATCATCCACAGTCGAATCCAGTTTCTTATCATGCAGTCACCAAGTCGCATTCAACTCTGTCATTCCTCCATTACTTTAACCCGTTCAGTACCGGGGACGTCCTTTTCCTCATAGTCTGGCAACTATTAGACTATTTTATTCAGCTTAGGAAGGACCTCTAGCAATAATTAGGCTTCAGACTATCTCAACTAACCCTTTTAACTACCACAGATGGGCTGGTCTATCAGAGTGAGACCTGAGCGATCTCTGCCATACCCATAGCTTACTCTGACTGTTCCTTTTACTTATATATTTTCTAGATCTCAAGTGACGGCGTCTCTTCCGTGGATTGACCTCCCAATCTACCAAGATTGGAAGCTAAAGCGTCACATTATTCCTTTACCTCTCAACTTTTTCTTCATAATTGCTGAGGGGCACAGGGCCCTGGGTGGGGCTTTGGTTTCCCGGGCGTTTACGCACCCTCTCAGCTCCCCGCCATGGAGTGGCTTCGGTCACCCAGGCTTTATTGTGGTCGGCAGGGAGGGTTCTGTGGGGGCGCTCGTTTATGGCCTTGGCCTTACTCGGGGCCTTGGGGCTGTTCGGCCAGGCAGCTTGGGGAACAACAACAACAACAACTACCACAGATCCTTCCTAAGCTACATAATATCGTCTAAATATAGCTAGAAATAATATAACCCACGTCGCTGGTACTCAAAGGGTTAAGGGGAGATGGTTCACTTTTTAGGCGATTTTTGCATGTATTCATTATATTTTTAGTTTCCTCCCTAGGCCTCCATCACATTTAAAAAAAAAAAAAATCCATTAGATCCCCCTTCCAGATTAATTTGTAAAAATTTTGGGTTGACAAATTTCCCGGCCGAAGGCCGGTTCTTCCAACGTTACAGGCTCACTATCGTTCGCCAGGGGAAAAAAATCGACACCTAAATAGCACGAAAGGTCTAAATATTGACGAAGAAATGGGGAGAAAGGTCTTAAAATCGACTAACTAATGGGGCAAACATCTTAACATATGAAAACTAATGGGGATAAACATGAGGGAGAAAGTGGTCCAGAAAACCGGCCCATCCCCCCTTAAGTAATCCACCATCCTTCTGCTGGCTGTCAACCTCTTAGCACCTCATTCACTAGTCATCCAGGTCCATCCATTATTCATCCCTATAATTTTTCACCTCCGTATGTTCAGCCGCCATCCATCCTACATTATGCTCAGTCATCCATTATGCTCAGTCATCCGCACTTTACAATGTCAGTCGGTCACAGAGCTAAGCCGAAGTCACAAGAGCCAATTTCGAGCATTTTCTTTGGGCAATTATGGTCTGGAAGCTTAAAATATTACACTTTATCGGAATTCAACCGCATAACATAATCTTCCTTCAGTCTAGTTGCCTAGGTTTTCGAAGCTATCCCGAGCAGAATCGAATCTTTCCATTAATATGTGAGGGCTGGTCCTATACAGAGTGAGGTTTAGCATCTTCTACCCAACCTTAGCTGTTTCTGTCTGTCTCTTTTACTGTATATTATTCCCTCTCGGGACAGGGGCTAGGAATCCTCCTCCCATTTTATAATTCAACTCGACGAGAAAGAGAAACGGGCAAGGGAACGCGGAATTGGTCCCGGTCCCTGAGAATAGGAACTTTAAGCGTTTCTGTTAGGGCTCTGTCTCGTATCGGCCACCCCCAGCTATGGGGTATGTGCCTGAGTACATACATACATACACGTATACATACATACACGTATACATACATACATATATACATACAACGGAGGCTTATTTTGTAGTTCGAGAGTTGATATTGGGCCCGGATTTTTGTCGTTGAGTATACCCTGCTTTATATTTGACACCATTTTTTGTCGTTGAGTATACCCTGCTTTATATTTGACACCATTTTTGTCGTTGAGTATACCCTGCTTTATGTTTGACACCATTTGTTGTCGTTGAGTATACCCTGCTTTATATTTGACACCATTTTTTGTCGTTGAGTATACCCTGCTTTATATTTGACACCATTTTTTGTCGTTGACTATACCCTGCTTTATATTTGACACCATTTTTTGTCGTTGAGTATACCCTGCTTTATATTTGACACCATTTTTGTCGTTGAGTATACCCTGCTTTATATTTGACACCATTTGCCATCAAGGTTATCGAAGAACTATTGACATTGACAGGGCAGTTGAGGCCAGGAAGTTTTTTTCTCATTTTGGGGGGAAGAGATGATGATACACTGGCAAAATATGTTGATAAACTTCTATAGCAACACAACGATCAAATCACTAGGCCTCACTGCTCTCCGTCTATTGTGTGTCATGAGGTGTTCAAGTACTCATGACCACTGTGTGTGTGTGTGTGTGTGTGTGTGTGTGTGTGTGTGTGTGTGTGTGTGTGTGTGTGTGTCCTTTATGTACGGTATCTAATAAAAGTAATTGTATTATTCATCTATTTAAAATATTTAGGATTTAAAATTTAATCTTATAATATATATACATCAAAGCAATTGACATTAACAACTTAACATAAGGAGTAAGACTATATATCACAACTCAGCACCGTAGAGAAACAATCTGCTTAATTAACTCCTTCTTCCCCTACCCCTAAGCCACTTTACCAGTTGTTTAGGGGGAACGATTATATATTTTCAGCAAATATACTTAAATATCACTTTACAATCAAGTTCTTTCAATCAGCAGCATAATCAGCCAAGACTAGTCTATTATACTTAAATATCACTTTACAATCAAGTTCTTTCAATCAGCAGCATAATCAGCCAAGATTAGTCTATTATACTTAAATATCACTCAAGTTCTTTCAATCAGCAGCATAATCAGCAATTATACTTAAATATCACTTTACAATCAAGTTCTTTCAATCAGCAGCATAATCAGCCAAGATTAGTCTATTATACTTAAATATCACTTTACAATCAAGCATCAGCAGCATAATCAGCCAAGATAGTCTTACTTAAATATCACTTTACAATCAAGTTCTTTCAATCAGCAGCATAATCAGCCAAGATTAGTCTATTATACTTAAATATCACTTTACAATCAAGTTCTTTCAATCAGCAGCATAATCAGCCAAGATTAGTCTATTATACTTAAATATCACTTTACAATCAAGTTCTTTCAATCAGCAGCATAATCAGCCAAGACTAGTCTATTCACTGAATTTTGTGTAATATGACTAAGGTCTCAATAGTCAATATATTAGTTGCAAGCACATTCTTCCCTCTCCACCAATCACAGACCATAAAGGTAGCCTGCGATGTTACCGTCATTCCAAACTGGGGAATGGCCAGATATTGAGAAACGAAATATATGGAGGAGACTGTACAGTCGTGAGAACTAATTATATAACACTCTTTGAACTACTATAAACATCGTGCCCCTAAAGGGTGCCAATTACTCTTATATCCACCCAAATATGCCTTGTGTGGGCCAATCGGCTTCCAGCAGATTCCCGTTTTCTTCAATTATAAGGCTACCAGAACTTCCAATGTATGAAAAATCTAGGAGTGCACACCCCTCTGTCTGTATAATATGGCACATATACTGTATTTATACAACATACTGTACCCCTGGGAGAGCATATAAACTTCATTTCTTCATAATCAACCTTCTTATGCTTAATATTACTCATTATCAATATAATATACAGGGATATGAAATATAATAACATAAAAAACAAAAAAAAACAAAAAATTATTTCGATTCCATCATCTTCACAGGTGATGTTATAATATTGGTTTATACTTCCACCACAAAGGTCTACAACAAACCCACTTTCCATTAGGTTTAATTATGTAATCGGTAGCTGGTACAGATGAGTATCGGGGTTTACAGCTGGTACAGATGAGTATCGGGGTTTACAGCTGGTACAGATGAGTATCGGGGTTTACAGCTGGTACAGATGAGTATCGGGGTTTACAGCTGGTACAGATGAGTATCGGGGTTTACAGCTGGTACAGATGAGTATCGGGGTTACAGCTGGTACAGATGAGTATCGGGGTTACAGCTGGTACAGATGAGTATCGGGGTTTACAGCTGGTACAGATGAGTATCGGGGTTTACAGTGGTACAGATGAGTATCGGGGTTTACAGCTGGTACAGATGAGTATCGGGGTTTACAGCTGGTACAGATGAGTATCGGGGTTACAGCTGGTACAGATGAGTATCGGGGTTTACAGCTGGTACAGATGAGTATCGGGGTTACAGCTGGTACAGATGAGTATCGGGGTTTACAGCTGGTACAGATGAGTATCGGGGTTTACAGCTGGTACAGATGAGTATCGGGGTTTACAGCTGGTACAGATGAGTATCGGGGTTTACAGCTGGTACAGATGAGTATCGGGGTTTACAGCTGGTACAGATGAGTATCGGGGTTTACAGCTGGTACAGATGAGTATCGGGGTTTACAGCTGGTACAGATGAGTATCGGGGTTTACAGCTGGTACAGATGAGTATCGGGGTTTACAGCTGGTACAGATGAGTATCGGGGTTTACAGCTGGTACAGATGAGTATCGGGGTTTACAGCTCAATGCCAGACGAAAATTAGTGCCACAAATCTGTTTGGGATGGCTTCTGCATGATACAGGTTTTGATAAGCCGCTATTTGAACAAATTTGGCTTCGCCTAGAGCACATTAGAGGACCATTCTAAAGCCGGTATTACACAAGCACTTTTTCCCCTCAACATTTATGCTCAACACTGGTCTGGCAGCTTATGAGGTCAACATTTTATATATTTCGGTCACGTAAATTCATCTATCATCAGTCGAGTTTCCGATACCAGTGCACAATATTCTAGTAATGTTGCCAGAATTTTTTTGATCATCGAATGTTGACTATAAAAGCTCTCGTGTGATACCGGCTTAACCTAATGCAAGTAGCCTGGATCAAGGTTGAATAGATTAAGGGGAGATCTCCACTTGAGGGATTTTTTTGTTTTGACCTCTTTCACCCTCATGTTTAGCCCCATTGCTTTTGATATTATAAAAACGTTCGCCCCATTAGTTTAGCGATTTTAAGAACTTTCACCCCATATTAAGACCTTTCGTGCCATTCAGGTGTCGATTTTATCCTGGCGAGCGATAGCGAGCCTGTAATTTAAGAGAAACCGGCCTTCGGCCGGGAAATTTTTCTACCGAAAAATGTACAAATTTATCTTGAAAGGGACTCAAGGGGGTGTAATTTCAAGCTTGATGGAAGGTTAGGAAACACACTAAAAACCTCCCCTTAATGATCAGGAAACATATTGCACAGTTTAAGGGAAGGTGGTTAATTTTTCTGGTCCCCTTTTTCCTCATGTTTAGCCTCATTAGTTTTCAGATTTTAAGACGTTCAGCCCATTAGTTTGGCGACGATTCTAAAACTTTTCGCCCCGTTTCCTTGTCAATATTCAGACTTTTATTGCAATTTAGGTGTCGATTTTTTTCCTGGCGAGCGATAGCAAGATTGTAATTTAAGAGCAACCGGACTACGGCCGGGAATTTTTTCTATTGATAAATGTAGACAAAAGACTGTCTACCTGACGGCCAGTTCGACACTACCAGATATTAGTTTTATAAATGTAGGGAAATGATTAATCAAAGAAATACAATTCACTTAGTAATCTCATCAACATTGCATTGCATCTTTCTCTTTACTTATAGTAATGTGCATTCAAAGAGAAATATAATAAAAATCCACCATATTGGCCAATGCATGGTGTGTCATTTCGCTAAAATGTTATAGCTTCAATAAACAGACGACAGACATGGACGTCAAATTCGTCAATAAACAGACGACACACATGGACGTCACATCAACTCACAATAGACGACAGACATGGACGTCACATCAACTCACAACAGACGACAGACATGGACGTCACATCCACTCACATCACAGACGACAGACATGGACGTCACATCCACTCACATCACAGACGACAGACATGGACGTCACATCCACTCACATCGATGCTTGAACACTCATTAGAATGATTACATCTTTAAGGGGAGTGACCTGCTTTTTTCTCTTTCTTGGTTGTATCCATTCGGCCCTATTCAGCTACTGTTTTAAGACATTTATCCCAATCCAGGCGTTCTATCGAAAAATGTACAAATTTAACCAGCTGTCTAACATTATAAAAAATATGGTGGCTCGCTATCGCTCGCCAGGTATAAATCGACACCTGCATGAGGATAAGCGTCTTAAAACAGTAGACTGAATGGGGCCGAATGGATACAATCCAGAGAGAGAGAATAAAAGCAGGTCACCCCCGTTAAATCCAAGTTGTGAAGCTTCTGGAAACATTGAATCGTCTCGCTTGGATTCGATACAGTTTCAAATGGGTGTGCAGGTATTATGGCTGATGACTGTACGTACGGCCTCATTCCTTGGACACCAAACCATGAACCGGCTTCGATCCCGTCCGCACAATAATTACACGAACTAGGACGAACAACTCCTAGCCCTGACCCGCCCCGGCTAGGGAAAAACCGGTCACGTAAGAATTTACAACTCTAGTAGGCTTATAATGACTTGATTCCGTGTTTGAGGCGTCACACTAGCTGATTCCACGTTTTTGAGGGGCTGTCGTAGTAAAATATTAAATGAAAATAAACACCATCTGAGGAAGAGCACTTTATTGACAACGTTTCGCATATAGCTTCATCAGGTCAATGCCATACACCAAAACATTTCCAAAATAGTATATCTCTCTCTCTTTATTATATTTATGTATAACGGCCGAAGGCCGTTATCGCTCGCCAGAAAAAAATTGACACCTGAATAGGACAATCCATTTAAAAATCGCCAACTAATGGAACTGAGCAGGGTAGAGGGGATATAATATTATAAAGAAAAAACTAGTATATATACCGCATATATAAACTAGTATATATACCGTATATAAAACTAGTATATATACCGTATATATAAACTAGTATATATACCGTATATATAAACTAGTATATATACCGTATATATAAACTAGTATATATACCGTATATATAATTGAAAGTTAATTAGATCCAGTTAAGATCGACTCGGGCCACATTCCGTCTCAAGCCTGGTTCCGGAAGTCTGGCCACACTAATGATCCTTCGTTAATTTATTGATAGTTATTGTGTCTTGCACTTTCTGATGTTGCTTTCTATTTTGGTTTGTGATTGGTCTTTGTGATTAATAGTTATTATTTTCGATTTAATTTAATTTTGCTTATAGCACGCTTGCGTGTGAATCTGAATTTATTTACGCTCTCTTTGACTTTCTCCCTCCCTCCTCCCCCCCCCCCCTCACTTTCACTCTCACTCACTCTCTCTCTCTCTCTCTCTCTCTCTCATATTCGTTGCCAATATGGGTCCACTTTTCGTTTGGGCTTTATTACCTCCACTAACGAAATTGGACGGAGGTTATGTTTTCGCCTCAACTTGTCTGTGTCTGTCTGTAAACACCCCCCTGTTTGTCTGTAAACAATATCTCACAAAGTTATGAACCGATTTTCATGTAATTTGGTGGGCAGATAGGATATATGCACCAACGAAGAAGTGATTTAATTTAAGAGGCGATCCGAGTCATGTCACACCGGTGTCATTGTTTTGCATTTACGTTTATATGTGTGACAAAGCCAACGTAGACGGAGGTATGTGCTCTGCCGAATGCCCCTCTAGTTTATTATCATATTGGCTATACGAAAATATTGATGGCAGTTTATCTGTAAACATTTATTGGTAAATCTATGCAACATAATTATAACAACCTACAGTATGATATCATCGGAATATTTATTACTCGCTAGAACAGAAAACAAATACACTGGCTTATAAGTCTACCAAAACATATAAGTATGCAAATATTTATATACTAATGTCTCATGGGGCAGATTGATGGATGGAGAAAGTTTAATGAGAAGAGATATGGCAAGAGAACGACACTAATTAATACAGGAAGTTAGAGAGAGTAGAAGAGGAGGAATTGGCGAAGGAGGGGGGGAGGGGGAGCGGGAGGGGAAAGGGGAGAAGAGGGGGAGGAGGGTAAGGGGGAGAGAAGGAGGGGGGAGGGGAAGGGGGAGAAGGGGGGGGAGGGGAAAAGGGGAGAAGGAGGGGGAGGGGAAAGGGAGAAGGAGGGGGAGGGGAAAGGGGAGAAGGAGGGGAAAGGGGAGAAGGAGGGGGAGGGGAAAGGGGAGAAGGAGGGGGAGGGGAAAGGGGAGAAGGAGGGGGAGGGGAAAGGGGAGAAGGAGGGGGAGGGGAAAGGGGAGAGAAGGGGAAAGGGGAGGAGAAGGAGGGGGAGGGGAAAGGGGAGAAGGAGGGGGAGGGGAAAGGGAAGAAGGAGGGGGAGGGTAAGGGGGAGAAGGAGGGTAAGGGGGAGAAGGAGGGGGAAGGGGAGGAGAAGGAGGGGGAGAGGAGGAACGGGGAGGGGGTGGAGAAAGAGAGCACTGCAGGGACCCCCAAAAAACTCGGCTGGACTTGCTGGGGCGTTGGCCGCTGAGGTGACTTTCGAACAAGTCTTCTCTCGGCTTCCAACACAGACTCTCACCACATTCCCCAAAAACACAAATAAAAGAAGACCCAAAACCTATAAAAACTCCCAACACCAACACTATATCATGTTCCTGGATAATATGAGACGAGGGGAAATATACCGAAATGGGGCCCAAACCGACATCTTCCAATATCGCTCGTGGCGGTCGAGTGGAGAGCACGCTCACGTGTGAATCTGCTTGACCTGGGTTCGATCCCAGCCAAGGCGGACATTTAGTGGGTGTGGTAGTACGTCCTAGCGTGTTTCACATGCTTGTACCCAGTCGGAGGACACCTCGACGACGTATAGGCCTACAGACTAATAACACACATAGCAAAGCCCTTCCAACAGCTTCCTCTCTCTCCAACACACCTTCTCCCCTCTCTACACTCTTCAGAAAATAGGAAAAGTAGAAAGTAGCTACGCGGTGCCGTTGTAAAGGCTTATCCCTCAATACCTTCACCTGGTGGTCTGTGCCTGGAGAAAGCAGAGTTTCAGCTGACTCATGGCTGCTGGACCTGTCAGCTAGCCCCTCTTGCTGAGTATGGCCTCACTACCAACACCAGTATGATCTACGGTACTTAACGGGGGGATGGTTGATAATTCTACACTCCCTCCTCCCTCAGGTTTAACCACATTGGTTTTGAAATTTTTAGAAGTTTTGTTCATTAGTTAGGCGATTTTAAGACTTTTCACCCCATCTATCTGTCAGTCAAAATTAGGACCTTTCGTGTCATTTAGGTGTCTATATGTTCCTGGCGAGCGACAGCCAGCCTGAAATATTAAGAGGAACCGGCCTTTGGCCGGAAAAAAATTCTACCGAAAAATTTATAAATTTATATCGAAGGGGGTCTAAGTGGTGTTTTAAGCTCGATGGATTTCTAGCAAGGAAAACTAAAATAGATAAATACATAAATATATAGACCAGCAAACTAACCATCTTCCCCTAAGAGACTCAGTGGTTACAAAGTTCAGCCAACCTCTGCCATAATGGTGCCACTGGAGTTCTATGTTTCCCCTTACACTCAAATATGCCCATACCCATAATACACTATTCGCTAATACCGCTACAGGAAATATAGTTTGGTCTTTGAATCTATTTGTATTAATTTCACTCCAAGACCAAACACCTCCCAATGAAATTAACCCCTTCAGACTCATATGACGCAGAGGTTGCCAGATTAGCAATAAGAAATAGAGTTCTCTCACTCTTATAATTACCTCTCCAAAATTAGTTTTCTGCCCACAGCTAACTCAAAGACAACTGCAGAGGTTGAAGTAACTAAACTAAAGGTTTGTAAATACCCCTGATGGTAACAAAGGCTTTAAAGTATCCCTAATAGGCTCAAAATCGCGTCATATACGTGAAAGGGTTAATGAAAGCATGTGATCCACCGGGATTCGAACTTGGGTTATCACACACAACATTTGAACACTAACCCTTACACCATCAAAGCAGTTATAAGTAAAGCACATGACTACGATTAATATCCATTTATATCCATTTAATATCAATTCTTCAAGATAAAGAATAAACTATCACTCAGTTGGCTGATAACTGCTGCATATAATTTAGTCCAAAGAATAGATTACCGATGGCGGTCCATTCTACCGCCACCAGAACTACTATTTGTCACCATCGTCCTTGTCATTACGAAGAGAAATTACAGTATTCAAAGTAGTATGAAGACTGTGAGTAGAATTTGTATTAATTATAGTGCTACACTTTTCTCAAATACTACTACTACTACTACTACTACTACTACTACTACTACTATAGACATTACCTATGCTTCTATCATTACCACCACCTGTAGTATTTAAGAGGAGAGGGAGGGAGTGGGGGGGGGGGGGGGGGCAGTTTGCTTCCTAGACCTTTATCAAGCTTTAAAAAAAACCCACACACAAACATGATCCCTCTTCGAGTTTCCTCCTAAATAAAAGCTCGCTATTGCTCGCTAGGTAGGACAAATTGGCACCTAAATGGCACGGAAGGTCTTAATATTGATAAATAAATGGGGCAATAAGTTTTCAAATCGCCAAACTAATGGGGCGAACGCCTTAAAATGTCAAAACTAATGGGGCTAAATATGAGGGAGGGAGGAAGGTGTCCAGAAAAAAACCTCTCGTAATCAAAACCGATGCTATCATTATCTCCAGTACTACACATTTCTCTACCACCACTACCATTAATTTAACTGATTCAGATACTACCTTTGCCTGTATTACTACCACCAGTACCACCAATATATATCATGATCTCTACCATTACACAGACATTGACAGTATTCACTTTACCAAGACTATGGTTACCATTATTATTTCTGGTGCTAAACTTTACTCTCCTCCACAGCAGGGAGGAGTTGGAGGGTATTAGGATGAGTATTATTATTTATAATCAAATATTGACATTGATAATATATATATATATATATATATATATATATATATATATATATATATATATATATATATATATATATATATATATATATATATACATATATATATATATATACTGTATATATATATATATATATATATACTGGGGATGATATTTATGGTGATACAATTCAATATGGTGATGATGATTGAATCACGTGCTAGAATATATTATCAATCACCCAGTCGCTTCAAAATCTTCTCTTTCGGCTAATTTAATCCAACAAACAGAACAACAAGAGTGAGCCGAGCGATAATAAGCCTTTCGACGGTTTCTAAAGAAGGCAACAACGAGACAAGAGAGGCAGCCCATTTCTGGGCTTCCTGGAACGCCTCCAGTATGATACGAGACTGAAACCATACTTTTTTACAGATCACTCCGTCTTTATAAAGTCCACATATGAATGTATGTATGTATGTATGTATGTATGTATGTATGTATGTGTTGATAGTAAAGGTGTTAGTATACTGTTGATATTTGCATTGATATAATAAATAATATATTAGCATGTTAAAATAGTGATGGTCAAAACTATTCTTTCGCGTGTTAACCCTTCAAGGTTCCTGAAGCGTTTTAACAGTTTATTCTGGTTATCATTACACGATTTTATACAACTAGGGAGGGATCTGTGGGCATCAACTAGGGAGGGATCTGTGGGCATCAACTAGGGAGGGATCTGTGGGCATCAAAAGGGAGGGATCTGTGGGCATCAATAGGGAGGGATCTGTGGGCATCAATAGGGAGGGATCTGTGGGCATCAAAAGGGAGGATATGTGGGCATCAAAAGGGAGGATATGTGGGCATCAAAAGGGAGGATATGTGGGCATCAAAAGGGAGGATATGTGGGCATCAAAAGGGAGGTATCTGTGGGCATCAAAAGGGAGGGATCTGTGGGCATCAATAGGGAGGGATCTGTGGGTATCAAAAGGGAGGGATCTGTGGGCATCAACTAGGGAGGGATCTGTGGGCATCAATAGGGAGGGATCTGTGGGCATCAAAAGGGAGGGATCTGTGGGCATCAAAAGGGAGGGATCTGTGGGTATCAAAAGGGTAAATACTATATTAACTCTGACTTCCATTTACACTTCCTAATCTGAATAAAATCGTCTAATGATAGCCGGAATAAACTGCGAAATATGCGTCATGATTCTCAAGGGGTTAAGGGGGAGGTGTTCGCTTTTTCTGGACCCCCTTCTCCCTCTATTTTTTCCTGGCGAGCGATAGCGAGCCTGTAAATTTAGAAGGAACCGTCCTTTTGCCGGGAAATTTGTCTACCGAAAAATGTACAAATATAGCTTGAAAGAGGGTCTAGGGGGTGTTTTTTTTAAGCTTGATGGAGGTCTAGCGAGAAAACTAACAAAATAAAGTAAACAAATAAATATATAGACCAAAAACCAAGTACTACCCCCTTAAAGGGAGGCTTTTAGTTTGTTCCCTAGACCTCCATCAAGCTGAAGATTACACCCCCTAGACCCTCTTTCAAGATAAATTTGTAAATGTTTCGGTAGAAAAATGTCCCGGCCGAAGGCCGATTCCTCTTAGATTACAGGCTCGCTATCGCTCGCCAGGAAAAAACGACACCTAAATGGCACAAAAGGTCTTAAAATTGACAGAAATGGGGCGAAAGTTCTTAAAATCGCAAAATTGATGGGGCGAACGTCTTAAAATCAACAACGATGGGGCTTACATGAACGAGAAAGGTGGTCCAGAAAAAAAGATCCTCCAGTGGAAATCTCCCCTTAACATGGCACGGGAAAAGGTTCATATTATATAAATGCACATACTCCGTGACAAAGACAGTATGTATACTTGTGTTCATGTGAAAGCGTATTTGTATAAGTAGGCTACAGGTTTGCTTAGTGTGTTTGTGTGCGTGTTTGCGTGTGTCATATGATGTACCATTGTTTTCTCATGGAATACTGCGCGCGCCACCGGCAGATGCAGGATATTGTTATCACTAGGTGTGTGTGTGTGTGTGTGTGTGTGTGTGTGTGTGTGTGTGTGTGTGTGTGTGTGTGTATACATATATATCATTAATCCATATCACGGTTAAAAAAATGACCAAATCATTCCTACTGAAGTCAATTGGATACAAACAAGCTAGAACATGAAAACCTAAGAATACTAACCACAGGCTGGCTACCGGGTATACAAAGGAGTACAAAGGAGTACAAAGGAAATCAAGCAACAACAGATCTAGTGACCCTTCTACTGTGGTTAACCAAACACGGGGACATTCATGCTTAACGAACAGGTTAAAACGAAAGTGTATATAACAAGTATGACGAACCTGGTTGTGTGTGTGTGTGTCCGGTAATGGTGGCTAAGAGACTGGTTAAGGGGGGTCACCTGCTTTGGGTTTTTCTCTTTCTCATCTTATCTCTCTTTCCCTGGCTTGTATCCATTCGACCCCATTCAACCAACTGCTTTAAGACGTTTATCCCCACCCAGGTGTCGATTTCTTCCTGGCGAGCGATAGCGAGCCAGTATTCTATGGAGAAATCCGGCTTCGCCGGAGAAATTTTTCTGTCGAAAAATGTACAAACTTAGCTTGCTGTAAAAACAAAAATACATATATGGTGGCTCGCTACCGTTCGCCAGGCAAATATCGACACCTGAATGGGGGTAAAACTCTTGAAACAGTAGGCTGAATAGGGCGAATGGATACAAGCCAAAGAGAGAGGGAGAGAAAGAGAACAAAAAGCGAGGTGGGCCCCCTTAAATCAAAGTGAAGTGGCAGAAAGAAAGGTGTTGTGCTTGGTTATGTTGTGTCTCCAGGGGTCATTGTGTCTCCAGGGGTCATTGTGTCTCCAGGGGTCATTGTGTCTCCAGGGGTCATTGTGTCTCCAGGGGTCATTGTGTCTCCAGGGGTCATTGTGTCTCCAGGGGTCATTGTGTCTCCAGGGGTTATGTTGTGTCTCCAGGGGTCATTGTGTCTCCAGGGGTCATTGTGTCTCCAGGGGTCATTGTGTCTCCAGGGGTCATTGTGTCTCCAGGGGTCATTGTGTCTCCAGGGGTCATTGTGTCTCAGGGGTCATTGTGTCTCCAGGGGTCATTGTGTCTCCAGGGGTTATGTTGTGTCTCCAGGGGTCATTGTGTCTCCAGGGGTCATTGTGTCTCCAGGGGTCATTGTGTCTCCAGGGGTCATTGTGTCTCCAGGGGTCATTGTGTCTCCAGGGGTCATTGTGTCTCCAGGGGTCATTGTGTCTCCAGGGGTCATTGTGTCTCCAGGGGTCATTGTGTCTCCAGGGGTCATTGTGTCTCTAGGGGTTATGTTGTGTCTCCAGGGGTCATTGTGTCTCCAGGGGTCATTGTGTCTCCAGGGGTCATTGTGTCTCCAGGGGTCATTGTGTCTCCAGGGGTCATTGTGTCTCCAGGGGTTATGTTGTGTCTCCAGGGGTCATTGTGTCTCCAGGGGTCATTGTGTCTCCAGGGGTCATTGTGTCTCCAGGGGTCATTGTGTCTCCAGGGGTCATTGTGTCTCCAGGGGTCATTGTGTCTCCAGGGGTCATTGTGTCTCCAGGGGTTATGTTGTGTCTCCAGGGGTTATGTTGTGTCTCCAGGGGTCATTGTGTCTCCAGGGGTCATTGTGTCTCCAGGGGTCATTGTGTCTCCAGGGGTCATTGTGTCTCCAGGGGTCATTGTGTCTCCAGGGGTCATTGTGTCTCCAGGGGTCATTGTGTCTCCAGGGGTCATTGTGTCTCCAGAGGTCATTGTGTCTCCAGGGGTCATTGTGTCTCCAGGGGTCATTGTGTCTCCAGGGGTCATTGTGTCTCCAGGGGTCATTGTGTCTCCAGGGGTTATGTTGTGTCTCCAGGGGCCATTGTGTCTCCAGGGGTCATTGTGTCTCCAGGGGTCATTGTGTCTCCAGGGGTCATTGTGTCTCCAGGGGTCATTGTGTCTCCAGGGGTTATGTTGTGTCTCCAGGGGTTATGTTGTGTCTCCAGGGGTCATTGTGTCTCCAGGGGTCATTGTGTCTCCAGGGGTCATTGTGTCTCCAGGGGTCATTGTGTCTCCAGGGGTCATTGTGTCTCCAGGGGTCATTGTGTCTCCAGGGGTCATTGTGTCTCCAGGGGTCATTGTGTCTCCAGGGGTCATTGTGTCTCCAGGGGTCATTGTGTCTTCAGGGGTCATTGTGTCTCCAGGGGTTATGTTGTGTCTCCAGGGGCCATTGTGTCTCCAGGGGTCATTGTGTCTCCAGGGGTCATTGTGTCTCCAGGGGTCATTGTGTCTCCAGGGGTCATTGTGTCTCCAGGGGTCATTGTGTCTCCAGGGTCATTGTGTCTCCAGGGGTCATTGTGTCTCCAGGGGTCATTGTGTCTCCAGGGGTCATTGTGTCTCCAGGGGTCATTGTGTCTCCAGGGGTCATTGTGTCTCCAGGGGTCATTGTGTCTCCAGGGGTCATTGTGTCTCCAGGGGTCATTGTGTCTCCAGGGGTCATTGTGTCTCCAGGGGGTCATTGTGTCTCCAGGGGTCATTGTGTCTCCAGGGGTCATTGTGTCTCCAGGGGTCATTGTGTCTCCAGGGGTCATTGTGTCTCCAGGGGTCATTGTGTCTCCAGGGGTCATTGTGTCTCCAGGGGTCATTGTGTCTCCAGGGGTCATTGTGTCTCCAGGGGTCATTGAACAATACTCAGACTGCATCAAGTTATTTGGTTGTTTAATTCAGGGGATATATGCTTGATATATGCTTGATATATGCTTGATATAGACTCTTATAGAGGGATTCTAATAATGGTGTGTCCATAGGGGAATGGGCAGTCGTTAATATTTTAAAGTTATTTATGGAAAAAGGGTGGTCGAAATATTGGAGAATGAGAGCGAATTGCTCTCTCATTCAGCAACTGAAACCATGAAAACACTCATTTGTGGATGTGGATGTGGATGTGGAATGCGGATGAAGAAACATGAATAATAATAAGGGTGTGAGCCTTTTCGACTGTAATTACTATTTTTGGCTTTCTCATTTCCTATAGAAAAAGCAGTTAACAAAAATACCACGATCACTGGCAACCTAAACTATAACAAATCAATAAGGGGAGGTTTTTAGTTTGTTCCCTAGACCTCCATCAAGCTGAAGATTACACCCCCTAGACCCCTCTTTCAAGATAAATTTGTAAATTTTTCGGTAGAAAAATGTCCCGGCCGAAGGCCGATTCCTCTTAAATTACAGGCTCGCTACCGCTCGCCAGGAAAAAACGACACCTAAATGGCACAAAAGGTCTTAAAATTGACAGAAATGGGGCGAAAGTTCTTAAAATCGCAAAATTGATGGGGCGAACGTCTTAAAATCTAAACAACGATGGGGCTTACATGAAGGAGAAAGGTGGTCCAGAAAAAAAGCTCCTCAAGTGGAAATCTCCCCGTAAGACCACATTTTGAGCAAACTCAACAAGGCACCAACGTGAGAACCACATTATATCCGCCTAGCGAAGTGAATAAACAAGCTTTAGTCTTAACGGACAACAAGAAGAGAATCAATATCATCAAAAACACAAACTAAAGCACAATCAATCCGCAAACAAAAGTAGAAACGACGGCCTCGCTACCATAAAAAAAAAAAAAAAAAAATCTCTTCCCATATCTCCACGTCAAGCCATTTACGGCACCACAACAAGAACTGGTACTGCAAGCACTAGGTTTTGCTGCTTACAAGAACTGGTACTGCAAGCACTAGGTTTTGCTGCTTATAAGAACTGCCTCGCCTGTAAATTTCCTACATTACTTTCGGTTTCGATATAATGCAGAATACAAGAAGTTAAGCAAGCCTAAAACAGGATTCCTAACAGCATCGAGAGAGGGTGGAGACATTCAGTGCCGCGAGTGCTGAATGGAGATCCCCAGTCCATGACAAAATGGACAAGCTTGAGTATTCTGTATACTAAAATGGAGGTACCTCGATAATTAAGTCATATATACAATTGTTATGACCCATACATCACTCCTATATATGTCATTACCGGTGCAAATTGAATTATTTTTCCATTAGATTTTGTGGGTTAAATAAGAGTGGTAGCAAGAAAGGCGGCCATCTTGAATCTAATGTTATCCACCGTATTTTTAGTATTTTGTGATCCTCTATGTCATTGATCCTCTATGTCATTGATCCTCTATGTCATTGATCCTCTATGCCATTGATCCTCTATGTCATTGATCCTCTATGTCATTGATCCTCTATGTCATTGATCCTCTATGTCATTGATCCTCTATGTCATTGATCCTCTATGTCATTGATCCTCTATGTCATTGATCCTCTATGTCATTGATCCTCTATGTCATTGATCCTCTATGTCATTGATCCTCTATGTCATTGATCCTCTATGTCATTGATCCTCTTATGTCTGTCATTGTTAGGAAGAGCGGGAGTCTGGGGTTAGGTTTGGTTAATGACAAAATATGGTTTTCGGGGGGGGGGGGGCATGTCTTAACATTGTTGGATAATGGATAAATACTATTATGCATCGGTAATGACATATAGGGATGATGTATGGGTCATAAAGATTATATACACTATGTGACATAATTAAGCCGGTATCACACGAGCGCTTTTATAGTCAACATTTGATGATCAAAATATTTCTGGCAACATTTCTGGAATTATTTGCACTGGTATCGAAAACTAGACTGATGATAGATCAATTTAGGTTACCGAAATATTTTAAGTGTTCACCTCATAAGCTGCCAGACCAGTGTTGAGGATAAATGTTGAGGGAAAAGGCGCTCGTGTGATACCGGCTTTATAGAGGCACCTCCATTATAGTATATATACACTCAATCTTGTCCCAGAAAACGTGCCTAATTATAACATTAAACAAGTAAAATTCGTCACTTGTAAGTTTCCGGCTATAAGGTTTAAGGGGAGATTTCCACTTGAGGGATTTTTTTTCTTGACTCCTTTCTCCCTCATGTTTAGCCCCATTGCTTTTCTAATTTTAAGACGTTCTCCCCATTATTTTGACGGTTGTAAGAACCTTCGACCCATTGCTGTCAATTTTAAGACCTTTCGTGCCATTTAGGTGTCGATTTTATCCTGGCGAGCGATAGCGAGCCTGTAATTTAAGAGGAACCGGCCTTCAGCCGGGACATTTTTCTACCGAAAAATGTGCAAATTTATCTTGAAAGGGGGTCTAGGGGGTGTAATTTTAAGCTTGGAGTTCTAGGGAAGAAACTAAATTGGCATTTCTGGACATTAGTCCTTCTTGCAATCAGTCGGGAATTTTTGATACAGTGCCGCAGTATTGTGAAACATGGATTGGGCCGTTGTATTATGCCCATAGTAATAGGCTAGTTTCTGAATAACTAATTATAAGATAGAGCATTTATTACAATATATTTGATTGTACAGAACTCGGTAAATATACCAGTTCGATTCTTTGCACCTTTAAAGCCAAGTTCTGCAGCATCTGGGCCGTGGTAGTGCACGGTAATTGTCTCGTTTGCATTCGATACTGAATCAGATGGATGCTGGACGGGTCGATTTCTCCATACAATTGCTTTTATTTGGATATCTTAATTATTTATCTATTAATATATATTTTACATTAGGAAAACAGAAACTGAAAGCAGCTGATGAGTTCATTTCGGGTCGTGGTTATTATTGTCTCGTCATGTTTTGTTAGTAGTGGCAAAAAGTGGTGCTTGTGTCATGGAGGTGGAGGGGATGAGGTGTGGAGATTGATGGAGGTGGTGATGGGGGTATAGATAGAAGGCAATTAGTGGTGGTGGTGGTGGTGGTGATTGATGGACGTGGTGGTGATTATGGGATTGATGGAGGTGGTGATGGGGGTATAGATAGAAGGCAATTAGTGGTGGTGGTGGTGGTGGTGGTGGTGGTGGTGGTGGTGGTGGTGGTGGAAGTGAACATTAATATTTTTAGGGAAGACTGGTATTTATGAGTTCTTCTAACGGGGAGAAACTAAGAAGTATATATATATATATATATATATATATATATATATATATATATATATATATATACAATGCGAGTTATATAATAGGTACAGAACAACAATTATATTTATATAAGGAATATATGGTTTCACACAAATTACAATAAGTTATCAAATACATTAGAATCCTACGTAAGATCACAATATGAAAATACAATCACAGTTTACTTCAGTTAGTGCTAAGTGCTTACGTGCTTGAATATGAAACTTGTGATACGCTAATATCAGACGTAAATGTATTTATGGAATTAAATATATATGTGAGTTCTTAGATTGAATCAAGCTTCATTTACATATATGGGGATATTAATACATTGGATTCATACAAAGGGAAATTTGTAAATAATTGTTGAATTATGTATTTATCCAACCAATTTCCACAGTTCATTAGGTAAGACAACAAAAGATTTCGCTATAGCTTAGCAAAATTCCTGTATTCTGTTTTAGCTTGCAAATTTGTATATAAACAACAATAATGGGTCCATAGATGAACTATAGAGCAGATAAACAGATAAAGTAATAACTATATAGACTTGATATGGCACAGATCAATTGGAAATATCCACCCGATTACATTTTGCTTTGACACCCACACCCACACACACACACACACTGTTTTCTTCTTTTGTTCTCTACCGAGGATTACCTCCCATTGTAGTAGGCTTTACCTGACCCTACCTGTACGGACCCGTAGGCCATTTCGCCTTAACCCTTTTCAAACTCCTCATTTGATCTCTTCCGACGTTTTGACATTCCATTCTAATTGGCTTTACCTGACCTACAGTCCGTTGCTCCATTAACCCTTTTCCAATTCCCTCATTTAATCTCTCCCAAGGATTTAACTCCCATTATTAGCCTCACCTGACCCTACCAGAACAGTTTTTGTATGTATGTATGTTTGTTTGCATACGTGAGCGTTTATGTATACGGGCATCAGCATGTGCACACTTACTGCATGTTCTTATGTTCTATATATGTATGTATATTTATGCGTATTTATGTGTGTACGTATGCGTATATATGTATGTTCTGTATATATATGAGTAAAATAAATGTGTACTGTATATGCACCGTAAATCACTTACTCTCATGGTTAATTTAATTATAATTTGCATTTTGCACTAGCATAATTTATTGTATTAATTTCTTGTTTTTAATGTAAAGTATATTATACTCACCCATTGTAAACTGAGCTTACCATTTTCATATCTCTAAATCTCATGTTCATCCACTAATTGTAAAATGTGTATTTTCAGCTAATGAGGCTGCCATTCTTTAATAAACCGTTTATTATTATTATTATTATTATTATTACACACCTAACAATTACACAGTGCTAGATACCTTGACCTGGTAATGTCCAAATGAGGTCAATACTGATGTGTTGGTATGTTGTTTGTATGAAAGGTGGCGGTGGTGGTGGTGGTGCCATCACTGAACCCCTTCTGTACCGGCGACGTCTTTTACATTCTATTCTAGCTATTTGTAGACGATTGTTTTGCAGTTTAAGAAGGATCTGTGGTAGTACAAAGGGTTAGGTGAGATAGTCTGTATCATCTTAATTAGTACACATTCGTCCTAAGCTGCATAGTATCGTCTAATAGTACCCATAATATAATGAGAAAAACGTCACCGGTACTGAAGGGGTTAACTGCTTATTTTTCTGGCATTGGGGCTCAGAAAGATGCCCCTTCGAATAAAGGGTTAACAACACTGTATATTCTCTGGCATCGCCACCATCACCACCACCACCTTACATTTCTCGAGCCACACCAGTCACCACCAACACTGCATACTCTCCACCATCACCACCACCACCTTATATTTCTCAAGTCACACCAGTCACCACCAACACTGCATACTCTCCACCATCACCACCACCACATCACCACCTTATATTTCTCGAGTCACACCAGTCACCACCAACACTGTAAACTCTCCAGCACCACCACCACCACATCACCACCTTATATTTCTCGAGTCACACCAGTCACCACCAACACTGTAATCTCTCCAGCACCACCACCACCACATCACCACCTTACATTTCTCGAGCCACATCACCACCACCACCACATCACAACCACCACCACCACCACACCACCACTCGGGGCGCTGACCCCCATAAGTATTATCACCCCCTAATTTACTAACAATCCATTTATCGACCTGAATACCAGACCAACCACTACCATTAGCTTTTGATCAAGCACTACCATCATTACTTCCACCACTATCACCATTGCCAACATTGCATTAACCACCTCTATCACCATTACCACTACTACTGCCCAGTATCACTACCATCATTGCCACCAGCACTACCTCCATTCCTTCCACCACTATCACCATTACCACCACTACCACCATCACTTCCACCACTATCACCATTACCACTATTACCATCAACCCTACCACCATTATCACCACCACCATCACTACCACCATAACCACCACCACTACCACTATCATCACTACCCCCACTACCACTATCACCCCCAACTTCACCGCCATTACCACCATTACCACCACCACCACTACCAGGTGTTCTAAGGAGGACAATATGCAGGACACGTCAGCCATAATAAGCAGGGGAGCCACAGTACAAAGGAGTACAAAGGAAATCAAGCAACAACAGATCTAGTGACCCTTCTAGGTTGCTTGTCCTCCAAAACACTGAGGATCAAGTGCCCAAACAGTGGTTTAGAGTGGGTAAGGGAACATTGGAAAGGGAATTACTGCCCTGGAACTAATGTCCGTGGCAGGATTAGGAAGTTAGTAGGGGACAGATGGGTTAGTAACTGTGGGGAGGATAAAATAAAGTTATTCATTTACAAACGCAGTCAGTCGCGGGTTTGATGCGAGATATTTGTCTAGGCGGAGTTTAAATGAATCAACGGTGATGCAGTCTATAACAGTAGTGATAGCATATAGTGATAGTGATAGTGATAGCATATTGAGCTTATTAGCCCCCTTGGAGAACTAGATTGCTTGGTTACTTTCTATACTAGCATCATATGTATTTGCTTCAAACTCCGTGTGTCCAGGCATTTTGGCTCGAACGTCCCTTGCTTTTGGCCATGTCACTCTTTCAACTCTGGGGGAGGCATTCACTACAGACAGTTCTGCCTTTTGTCTCCCTCACTTACATAGAAAGAAAAAAAAATCCTACCCGCGTTACCTTATCCTCCCTTCTATTTCTGCCTTCCTCTCTCTCTCTCTCTCTCTCTCTCTAAGTTAGTATAGAGTTGTATTGGTCATTTCTATATTGTTAAGCCCAGATATTGACATTTATTTTGAACCCTTGCAGTGTGGGTTTATGCCGTCTTAATAATCTATTTCACAAAATGGAGTATCTGTAAGAGAATTGCCGTTGGTCATGAGATGTATGGCAGCGAGACTCCTTAAGATAAAATGGTGCTTGTTCCACTCTTCGTATGGTACGTGGAGGATTTCACTATTGTCTCATTGGCTGTAAATGTGGAAAAAATTGTGCTTGTATTTTAAATAATGTGCACAGTGTTGCCACATTTCATTTATGCTGAAGGCTAGCAATGGAAGGAGTTGGAGGTGATTGTTTTTTTGTTTTTGTTTTCTCCTTTTCTCTCTTTCTCTGGCTTGTATCCATTCGACCACCATTCAGCCAACTGTTTTAAGACGTTTGTCCCCATCCTGGTGTCGATTTCTTCCTTAGCGAGCGATAGCGAGCCAGCATTGTATGGAGAAATCCGGCTTCGCCGGAGACATTTTTCTATCGAAATATGTACAATTTTAGCTTGCCGTCAAAACAAAAATATACATATGCTGGCTCGCTACCGCTCGCCAGGACAATATTGACACCTGGATGGGGGTAAACGTCTTAAAACAGTAGGCTGAATAAGGCCGAATGGATACAAGCCAAAGAGAGAGGGAGAGAAAGAGAAAAAAAGCGTCATACTAATTATTCGCCTGGTGCGATCTTGAATTTTATCAAGGCTGAGATGTTTCTTGGTTGCACCACCCCAAGAGAGTGCAGAGTATTCCATGCATGATATAATTTGTGCCCTGTAAAGTACTTCCCTTCCTTCTCTATCCAAAAGCCAGGAAATCCTTCTTAGAGCAGCCAATTTCCTAGAGGCAGCTCTAGCAATATTGTCTATGTGCGTTTTGAATGTTAGCTTTCTAGCAAACGTCTTACTAAATTTATATGTCTTCTTGGGATTCAATAAGCTTAACATTAAAATATATTATTTTGTATATTAATATTTGCTCCCGTTGATACCATGAACTGGGTTTTCTGATCTCTCCCTCTCAGGGCATAGCTTTCTGTTTACTCTCCTACCTTCCATTATATTTACATACTTGAATACCTTAAGGGGAGGTATTTAGTTTGTTCCCTAGACCTCCATCAAGCTTAAAATTACACCCCCTTGAGTCCTTTTCAAGATAAATTTGTACATTTTTCGGTAGAAAAATTTCCCGGCCTAAGGCCGGTTCCTCTTAAATTACAGGCTCGCTATCGCTCGCCAGGATAAAATCGACACCTAAATGGCACGAAAGGTCTTAATATGGGGTGAAAGTTCTTAAAATCGCTAAACTAATGGGGCAACATTTTATAATATCAAAAGCAATGGGGCTAAACATGAGGGAGAAAGGGGTCAAGAAAAAAATCCCTCACGTGGAGACCTCCCCTTAATCATCATCATCATCTTGTCTTCAGGGTATATTTTCATTTGAAGGGGGGGGGGGGGTGGTTTTCATTTGAAAGGGGGGGGGGGGGGGGGGGGTGCTTTCATTTGAAGGGGGGGGGGTGCTTTTCATTTGAAGGGGGGGGGGGGTGCTTTTTCATTTGAAGGGGGGGGGGGGGTGTGCTTTTCAGGGGGGGGGGGGGGGGTTGCTTTTCATTTGAAGGGGGGGGGGGGGGGTGCTTTTCATTTGAAGGGGGGGGGGGGGTTGCTTTTCATTTGAAGGGGGGGGGGTGCTTTTCATTTGAAGGGGGGGGGGGGTGCTTTTCATTTGAAGGGGGGGGGTGCTTTTCCATTTGAAGGGGGGGGGGGTGCTTTTTCATTTGAAAGGGGGGGGGGGTGCTTTTCATTTGAAGGGGGGGGGGGGTGCTTTTTGCTTTTTAATTTGAAGGGGGGGGGGGTGCTTTTCAATTTGAAGGGGGGGGGGTTCTTTTCATTTGAAGGGGGGGGGGTGCTTTCATTTGAAGGGGGGGGGTGCTGTGCTTTTCATTGAAGAGGGGGGGGGGGGGGTTTTCATTTGAAGGGGGGGGGGTGCTTTTCATTTGAAGGGGGGGGGTGCTTTTCATTTGGGGGGGGGGTGCTTTTCATTTGGAAGGGGGGGGGGGTGCTTTTCATTTGAAGGGGGGGGGGGGTTGCTTTTCATTTGAAGGGGGGGGGAGGGGGGGGGGTGCTTTTCATTTGGGGGGGGGGGGGGTGCTTTTCTTTGAGGGGGGCTTTTCTCCGGATTCCCCCTTCTCTCTCATGTTTTGCCTCATTAGTTTTGAGATTTTAAGATGTTCGCCCCCTTTCACTTGGCGATTTCAATACTTTTCGACCCATTTCCTTGACCATTTTAAGACCTCTCGTGCCATTTAGGTGTCGATTGTTTTCCTGGCAAAGGATAGCGAGCTTGAAAAATGTACAAATTTATCTCGAATGGGGGTCTAGGGGGTATTTTTCTAAAAGTTTGATGGAGGTCTAGGGAGCAAACCAATAAACCTCCCTTTAACCTGCTATACCCGTCGCTTATACTCCCTATTATTAATGTCTTTATTTAAGGGGGAGATATCCACTTGAGGGATTTTTTTCTTGACTCCTTTCTCCCTCATGTTTAGCCCCATTGCTTTTCTAATTTTAAGACGTTCGCCCCATTATTTTGACGATTTTAAGAACTTTCGACCCATTTCTGTCAATTTTAAGACCTTTCGTGCCATTTAGGTGTCGATTTTATCCTGGCGAGCGATAGCGAGCCTGTTGTGGGGTTGAGTGAGTGAAGGGGGGGACAGTGAATGAAGGAGGATGCATGTTTTTCATAATACGTGTTGCTAGCCCCAAACGCGCGAGCAACTGTGGCTTTCAACCATCCGACACATCCCCTTTTATTAATGTGCATCACACATGTTACATACAAATAAGGTTTATGTTTTGTTTTACCCTACTGTGGAAAGACTACGGATACACCACTCCTGCCCGGGCCTCACGCAGTGGCATGACCCAGTCCTGTCGAACTGAGCTCATGACGCTGGTGGCATTGCCACCAGCGATATATTAGATATATTATAAAGTGCAGTATGTTAGGTAACTGTTGATTCTATCCATAAATTCCATATACCACCCCGCACATCATACTACCCAAAGGTGATCCACTGTGTGTTCTCCAACGAATAAGCTATATTAGAAAGTAACCTACCACCTTATGTATCAACCTACTTTAAACATTTCGATTCATACTGTATATAATTTTTATGTCCGACTACATTTTTTGCCGCGGTCGGCCTCTCTATTTTTAGATGGGTAAATCCTCCTCCTCCTCCGCCCACAACCTCGACAGTTCCAGCGTCCTCGTTGACAAATGCCTATACTGTACTTGTTGGAAGAACACTAACAAATAGACCAAATTAAAGGAGTGTAGAAGGACTAAGATATAATATTGGATTGTCACAAGATAGGCCTATTTCATAACATCCGAGAACAAGTAGCCTACTGTATTAAAAATGTTGCACCCTATTTTTTCGCAAATTACCGTAAACTGGGGTGATTTCGGATAGGATAAGGATAAGGATATTATGGGGGATAATTTTAGGAGGCTTCCTGGATTACGGCGCACGGCGCATTATCACTACACATCACTTGACCTAGTTAAATCTCTACAATGTGTTTACAGTCATGAGAAATTGTAAAAAACAAACTCGAAAAATTTCCGAAATTACCCCACTTTACGAATTGTGAAAACTCGCGAATTTGGCAACTATCTCAGATGCTGCCACACCGGAGTATGCAATTGTTTTGGTATGGTAATAATAATAATAATAATAATAATATTTATTCAGTTAGCAATTTACAGAGTTGGTACCACATAGTATGTTACAAATATGACATGTACCAGCCTTGCATAATTCCAACTAAGGATAGCCCAATAAGGCCATTAGGCGTATTTCCATTGGGGTCCTTGTGGGATTAGGTTAGCTGGGGAAATGGGGAGGATAAAGAAATAGATACTTTAGAGAAAGTATTTCTAGGGGGTTATTTTAAGATACCTTACATCCTATAGTAAATATCAGTAATCCGTAATCAGCAATCATTTCAGTTTGGTTTGTCTATCTCTTATGTCGTATTTAGTAGTAGACATAAGCTTGGTGCTCCCTTCTCGCAGCTGTCCGGTTATCTCATTTTCCTATATATACTGGGTATTTGTCACAGGCAACTTTGCCTTTTGTCTCATTCATACACATAAAAAAGAATATATATATATATATATATATATATATATATATATATATATATATATATATATATAATTTCCAACATTTAACCATGCTCCCTATCAGTGTCTCTGTGCCAGGACTAGGATCTAACCCCACGCTAACCACCTTTATTGAGGGCTGGGCCGAACGGTAACCCCAGGCCCACTACACCCCTACGAACATCTACAGCCCCAACACAGTCTCTCTCTATCTTTATATGTTAAGGGGACCCACCTCGCTTTTTTGCTCTCTCTCTCTCCCTCTCTCGTTAGCTTGTATCCATTCGGCCCCATTCATCCTACAGTTTTAAGACGCTTACCCCCATCAAGGTGTCAATATTTTCCTGGCGAGCGGTAGCGAGCCAGCATATTTATATTTTTGTTTTGACAGCAAGCTAAATTTGTACATTTTTCGATAGGAAAATGTCTCCGGCGAAGACGGAGTTCTCCATACAATACTGTCTCGCTATCGCTCGCCAGGAATAAATTGACACCTGGATGGGGATAAACGTCTTAAAACAGTTGGCTGAATGGGGCCGAATGGATGCAAGCCAGAGAAAGAGAGAAAAGAAGAGACAGAAAACAAAAAATAGGTGACCCCCTCAACAGCTGATCCCACCTGACCTATACAGTATATATAGCTATAGTTATCCCTTTATTACAGTATATCTATAACAGTATATCTATAGTTATCCCTTTATTACAGTATATCTATAACAGTATATCTATAGTTATCCCTTTATTACAGTATATCTATAACAGTATATCTATAGTTATCCCTTTATTACAGTATATCTATAACAGTATATCTATAGTTATCCCTTTATTACAGTATATCTATTACCGTATATCTATAGTTATCCCTTTATTACAGTATATCTATTACCGTATATCTATAACAGTATATCTATAATTTTCCCCGTATTCTCTATTACAGGACACGGATCTGACCCCCGTGCTGACTGCCTTCACCGAGGGCCTGGTCCAGCGGTACCCCCAGGCCCGGTACACCCCCATGAACCTCTACTTCCGCACTAGGGTCTTCGTGGCCACCCATCTCCCGGAGTGGCTCTATGAAAGGCTCTACGTCTAGAAAGGCTCTAAAGGGAGGCTCTGTGTACACTAACCAAGAAGATCACTGTTACAGAGTTAATAATAGTTTTGCTATTATAACTATTACATATAACACAATGCCAATCAAATTTGCAGCCATAAACGATGATTTTAGTAATTAAATCCTGCTTTTGAGTGTTTAATAATATTTATACATATCTGTAAATTAGCATAATGAAAAGTACTTTAAATAACAAGTATTACTTATCAATTATTCTACAGAAAATACCTCACAGTGTTCATTCAATTTATACAGTATATAGGACACAATGTATACAGTACATAGGACACAATGTATACAGTATATAGGACACAATGTATACAGTACATAGGACACAATGTATACAGTATATAGGACACAATGTATACAGTATATAGGACACAATGCATACAGTACATAGGACACAATGCATACAGTACATAGGACACAATGTATACAGTATATAGGACACAATGTATACAGTACATAGGACACAATGTATACAGTATATAGGACACAATGTATACAGTACATAGGACACAATGTATACAGTACATAGGACACAATGTATACAGTATATAGGACACAATGTATACAGTATATAGGACACAATGCATACAGTACATAGGACACAATGTATACAGTATATAGGACACAATGTATACAGTACATAGGACACAATGTATACAGTATATAGGACACAATGCATACAGTACATAGGACACAATGTATACAGTATATAGGACACAATGCATACAGTATATAGGACACAATGCATACAGTACATAGGACACAATGTATACAGTATATAGGACACAATGTATACAGTATATAGGACACAATGTATACAGTATATAGGACACAATGCATACAGTATATAGGACACAATGTATACAGTATATAGGACACAATGTATACAGTATATAGGACACAATGTATACAGTATATAGGACACAATGTATACAGTATATAGGACACAATGTATACAGTATATAGGACACAATGTATACAGTATATAGGACACAATGTATACAGTACATAGGACACAATGTATACAGTATATAGGACACAATGTATACAGTATATAGGACACAATGCATACAGTATATAGGACACAATGCATACAGTATATAGGACACAATGTATACAGTATATAGGACACAATGTATACAGTATATAGGACACAATGTATACAGTATATAGGACACAATGTATACAGTATATAGGACACAATGTATACAGTATATAGGACACAATGCATACAGTATATAGGACACAATGTATACAGTATATAGGACACAATGCATACAGTACATAGGACACAATGTATACAGTATATAGGACACAATGCATACAGTACATAGGACACAATGTATACAGTATATAGGACACAATTTGCATGTTCTATATAATGGTCTATAATAAGGTCCCTATTGTGTATCATTTAAGATTCCTTGATTTAGAGTATCAACGTACTGTATATTGCACTGTTATTCCACCAATGTTCAAAAGAATCTACTAATGTACTATCTGACGATTATGCTACCATATTTTCCTCAAGTTTAAGGGGAGGTTTTTAGTGTGTTTCCTAGACTTCCATCAAGCTTGAAATTACACCCCCTTGCCCCCTTTTCAAGATAAATTTGTACATTTTTCGAAGGCCGGTTCCTCTTAAATTACAGGCTCGCTATCGCTCGCCAGGAAAAAATCGACACCTATATGGGACGAAAGGTCTTAAAAGTGACATAAATGGGGTGAAACTTCTTAAAATCGCCAAACTAATGGGGCAAACATCTTAAAATCTCAAAAGCAATGGGGCTAGACATGAGAGAGAAAGGGGTCCAGAAAAAAGTCCCTCAAGTGGATATCTCCCCTTAAGCCAACTATATTGAATAAAAATGTACTTGGAAAAAAAAAAAATCAAAGTATTTCTTCTTCAATTTACTACTCCTCATTTTCGACCCACTATTGTCTAGTCTAGGTCTCGTCTTTTACTGTCTAAGAAACTCAATTTAGAGATTTGACATAGATGACAATTATCAAATATAGCTTAACCCCTTCTGTACCAGCGATGTCTTTTTACCTTTATTCTGGCTACTAATAGACGAGTGTATTCAGTCTAAAAGGGGGCCTCTAGCAATTAACAGGCTTCGAACTATCTCACTTAACCCATTTCACTACCACAGATCCTTCTTAAACTGCACAAAAACGTCTAAATATAGCTAGAATAGTATCTTAAAGACGTCGCTGGTACAGAAGGGGTGAATATGCGTCAATCAAGATAAGTTAGACTAATTACAAAATATTATAATGTAGCAAAAGACTAAATCTAACAATAAAGGTGAATTTTGTGTATACATTATACAACTTCACAAAAACAGAGACAAAAACGAAGCCATCAGTGGCCTTCGAGTGAATGATAAAATCGATAAGAGAGAGAGAGAGAGAGAGAGAGAGAGAGAGAGAGAGAGAGAGAGAGAGAGAGAGAGAGAGAGAGAGAGAGAGAGAGAGAGAGAGAGAGAGAGAGAGAGAGAGAGAGAGAGAGATACAGAGAGACAGAGAGAGAGAGAGAGCGAGAGAGAGAGCTATCTAATACAAAGCTACCATTACAACTACCTTCCCTCAAGCTAAATTGGTAAATAGCCTGCAGTAATGTAGAAATGAACAAAACACTAAACCTAGATGCAGTTCGAGAAGTAAATGATATGTTTTCTCTCATATAATAAATTATAACGTAAGCTAGTTTTCTCTCATATAATAAATTATAACGTTAGCTAGTTTTCTCTAACCCTTGACCCCTTATATGCGAGAGATCTGTTTAAGGGGGGTCACCTGCTATTTTTGTTCTCCTTTTCTCTCTTTCTCTGGCTTGTATCCATTCGGTCCCATTCAGCTTACAATTAAATTTTGATTTCAATTCAAAACATATGTTGTCATAAACAAATTTACTTACTGTTTTAAGACGTTTATCCCCATCCAGGTGTCGATTTCTTCCTGGCGAGCAATAGCGAGCCAGCATTGTATGAAAAAAACCGGCTTCGCCGGAGAAATGTTTCTATCCAAAATTGTACAAATTTAGCCTGCTTATAAACAAAAAACATTTAGACAAATATGCTGCCTCGCTACCGCTCGCCAGGAAAAAAGTGACATCTGGATGGGGAAAAACATCTTAAAACAGTAGGCTGAATGGAGCCGAATGGATACAAGCCAGAGAGAGACGGAGAGAGACTAACAAATAATTACAGCATTGAAACCGCAAAGGCGAGACAAATCCAAATATGTAATAATATTGACGTCAAAATTCGACCAAAATCACCGATTTGCCTGGGCTTAAACCCAAGGTTTTTCGACCAAAATATTTTCGATTCTGGGCGACTGGCTGGGCGAAAATGAAATCTACGACCATGTCTAGAAGCAGCTCGGCGAGAAAAAGCTAATGGCACCAATTAGAATTATCTAGGACTTATAGTTTGGGCTACAGAGGACTTTTAAGCTCAATAAAAGAGTTTGACATTAAGTAGAGTGAATTTGCTGTTTACAAGCCTTTTAGTAGCAATGCTTTCTTTGGATTATATGATTTCTAACACTAGACGATATCGTGCAGATTAGGCAGGACATTAAGTAAACAAAGGGGTGACATGGATCTCTGTTAACAAAGGGGTGACATGGATCTCTGTTAACAAAGGGGTGACATGGATCTCTGTTAACAAAGGGGTGACATGGATCTGTTAACAAAGGGGTGACATGGATCTCTGTTAACAAAGGGGTGACATGGATCTCTGTTAAGAAAGGGGTGACATGGATCTCTGTTAACCCCTTCTGTACCGGCCACGTCTTTTGGCCTTGATTCTGGCTACCATTAAACGATTCTGGCTACCATTAAACGATTCTGGCTACCATTAAACGATTCTGGCTACCATTAAACGATTCTGGCTACCATTAAACGATTTTATTCCGTTTAAAAATGACCTCCAGCAATTTACCATTTTTTTATTTTTTTTTATATGTGATTGAGGGAGGCAAAAGGCATAACTGCCTATAGCGAGTGCCTCCCCCATAGTTGAAAGAGTGACAGGGCCAAAATCAAGGGACGTTCGAGCCAAAATGCCTGGACACACGGAGTTTGAAATCAGAAAGTCGCCCCTTCTGGCGACTTTCTGATACCCAGCAGGACGGGAGGGAGATCAGAACATGGGACCGTGGGAAATGGTCTAGTGCATTATATTAGCGACGGGATCTGGTAATACTAGAGAGTTTAGATGTGAAGTTGGTTGGTGTAAAAACCATAATAATTTATAACTAACTAACTAACTAACTAACTAACTAACTAACTAACTAACTAACTAACTAACTAACTAACTAACTAACTAACTAACTCTCTCTCTCTCTCTCTCTCTCTCTCTCTCTCTCTCTCTCTCTCTCTCTCTCTCCGATCAGGTCTTATGTTAGGGTAAACAGGAGGTTATTTATCTTTTTCTCTTTATTTGGCTTGTATCCGTTCGGCCCCATTCAGCCTACTGTTTTAAGACGTTTATCCCCAACTAGGTGTCGATTTCTTCCTGGGGAGCGATAGCGAGCCAGCATTGTGTGGAGATAACCGGCTTCGCCGGAGAAATTTTTCTATCGAAAAATGTACAAATTTAGCCAGCTGTCAAAACCATTTAAAATAATATGATGGCTCGCTACCGCTCGCCAGGAAAGGCCATTAATTTTCTTTGGAAGACATTTTGGTGCCATAATTATCAAAGAACAGGGAGATGAAATATTGTCGATCCTGTAAAAATGAGACCCCACACCAAACTATATTCTTGTGCCAATATTGCCGAATGTGCACTATGGGTAAGGACTTATATGAGTGTAAAGAGAGGCTAATGACACCAGTGTCACCCAAAATGGCGGAGGTGGCCAGATCTCCCCATACAGGCCAGGTGTCGATTTCTTCCTGGCGAGCGATAGCGAGCCAGTATTGTATGGAGAAATCCGGCGCCGGAGACATTTTTCTATAACATTATTTACAAATTTAGCCTGCTGTCAAAAACATTTTTAAAAATATGCTGGCTCGCTTCCGCTCGCCAGGAATAAATCGACACCTGGATGTGGGTAAGCGTCTTAAAACAGTAGTCTGAATGGGGCCGAATGGATACAACCCAGAGAGAGAGAAAAAAAACGAAATGAAGAAATGTTAAATAAAGGAATAAGGGCATAGCTCATACAGGCGGCGCCATAGCACTTAACCCCTTGAGGATTATGAAGCATTTTCTCAGTTCATTCTGGCTATCACTAGACGTTTTTATACAACTTTGGAAGGATCTGTGGGAATTAAGAGGGTAAAGACTATCTCAATTAACCCCCCTGACTTCCGCATACCCTTTCTAATCTAAATAGAATCGTCGAATGATAGCCAGAATAAACTGCCCCAAACGCGTCATAATCCTCAAGGGGGTTAATTTAATGTGGTCGGCCCTTAGGAGAATTATAAGGTATTTAGACAGTGTATTAGCCCGTGTGAATTTTGTGTTTTGTCTGTGTTTGTTCGCTGTTTTGTCTTGTGTGTTGTGTTTTCCTGTTCTTGCTCTGTCTTGAGTCGGCCACCCCCAAGAAAAAGAAAACATAATAATAATAAAACAGAGGAAAATCAAATGAAAACTAGGAAAAGTGGGGATTGGGCCTGATCATGTAGATAGATAGATAGCTAGATAGATTAGCCTGACCTACATCAAGTTTTCTATTACTGGGGGAGCCTGCACTACGAGGATCGGACTAGAATTCAGGCCACTTTTTGTTGGAAATTCGCAGACAGCGTGATCAACTTAAATGAAGTACGATCATTACAAAGCCAACATAAAATATGTGTTGACTGTAATACGATGCTTCAGCTGATTATGAGATTTCAAGAAGTTCACCCCATTAATTTGGTGATTTTAAGACCTTTCGCACCATTTCTTTGTCAATATTAAGACCTTTCGTGTCACTAAGGCGTCGATTTCTTTTCCTGGCGACCGATAACTAGCCTGTAATTTATGAAGAACCGGCCTTTGGCCGGGACATTATTCTACAAACAAATTTACAAATTATTCTCGCATTATTGTTGCATTTTTGTTGCATTATTGTTGTATTTTTGTTGCATTATTGTTGCATTTTTATTGCATTATTGTTGCATTATTGTTGCATTATTGTTGCATTTTTGTTGCATTATTGTTGCATTATTGTTGCATTATTGTTGCATTATTGTTGCATTATTGTTGCATTTTTGTTGCATTATTGTTGCATTATTGTTGCATTTTTGTTGCATTTTTGTTGCATTATTGTTGCATTTTTGTTGCATTATTGTTGCATTATTGTTGCATTATTGTTGCATTTTTGTTGCATTATTGTTGCATTATTGTTGCATTTTTCTAAGCTTGATATAGGTCTAGGGAGCAAACTAAACAAAAAATATATATATAAATAGAACTTAAGTGGTTTAGGTTCTTCTATATACTGTAAACTCGTAGACTGCTCGGCCTCCTTCATCGGCTACTTTGAATATTTACTATATTAGTTTGACACTGTGGAATATATCTTGAAACGTTCACTGTTAATTATTAGGGGTTTAAGGACGATATGAAAGGGTAACTAGAGTATTCATAATTATAACATAGTGGTGCTAATCAACTCGTCTTATATATGGCTAAACAGGTAAATCACCTTGCCTAATGAGTTTGTATACCTGTTTCAGAAGCTTGATTGTAGTGCAGGTGTTTTGTGGAGGAGAGATTATTTTGTGACCGGGATTTACATATAATGGGATTTTATTGCTGGTGACCCCTGTTTCCTCTTTCTCTCTCTCTCTATCTATACCTATCTCTCTCTCTCTCTCTCTCTCTCTCTCTATCTATACCTCTCTCTCTCTATTTCTCTCTCTCTCTCTCTCTCTCTATCTATACCTCTCTCTCTCTCTCTCTCTCTCTCTCTCTCTCTCTCTCTCTCTCTCTCTCTCTCTCTCTCTTTCCCACACTACGGCCGCCCAGATGTATCATCCAGTTTTGCACTAATAAATAAAGTACTCTGACGTGACTGCTCTACTTTTTGGCTGGTTTCGGATGATTGAATTGAGAGAGAGAGAGAGAGAGAGAGAGAGAGAGAGAGAGAGAGAGAGAGAGAGAGAGAGAGAGAGATTTACATAGATACACTGGCCACCCAGATCTTACGATCCAAACGAGGTGGTCAGGACTTAATTCTAGTAGAGAGAGAGAGAGAGAGAGAGAGAGAGAGAGAGAGAGAGGATATATGTTTAATATTATTACAGGTAGCAGGTGTGCCTAATGATCTCAACAGGGAGGTAATAAACACCACGATTTATTATGTGCAACAAGATAACATGTGCACATTACGGTACATGTGCACATTACGGTACATGTGCACATTACGGTACATGTGCACATTACGGTACATGTGCACATTACGGTACATGTGCACATTACGGTACATGTGCACATTACGGTACCTAAACCTTTTTCTTTTCTATTCTTTGACGATGAATTACGTCCTTCAGCCGTCATTTCGAGATAATTATTGGAAAAATAATTCTCCATATCAAACCAGGCTTTCATAACTATCTATTCATCTATTGCCAGATGTTATGATCCCCGAAGGGGTGGCCACAAATAAATCGCCCACATGCACCTCTGTTCCCTGCCAGCCGACGCGCCTCCTCCCATCCAACACCGCTTTCTGGCATATACCTCTCTACTCCATCCTTCCACCTCACTCTCAGTCTGCCTCTCCCTCTCTGTCCTTCCACTTCACTCTCGTACACTCTTTTAGTCATTCTCTCGCTTCCCATATGTTCCACACGTCCGAACCATTTCAAGGTATGCCTTTTCACACTTATTTCCAGCACATCCACACCACACCACTCTCACACTTCCTCATTCGTCTGTCAATCCCTCCATGTAACTCCACACGCACTTCTCAAGTAACTCATTTCCACCCCTCTCACTCTTGATTTGTGTCTCTCCACCAACGTCCAAGCTTCAGTCCTGTACGTCAAAGTTGGGATTTCCATATTATAATACAAATACTTCTTTACCTTCATGCTGACCACCCTATTCCTTGTCACTACTTTCAGCATTCCTACAACCCTCTTCCATGGTGGGTATGGTGGATAGTATAGGGAGAGGCTGGGTATGGTGGATAGTATAGGGATAGGCTGAGTATGGTAGATAGTATAGAGGGAGGCTAGGTATGGATGGTATGGGTAGTCCAGATAGGATTAAGTGTCACAAAAACTGTGTGCAGTGTCCCGTGAAGAAATATGTAGGGCTTAACTTTATAGGGATTTCCTGTCTTGCAACTCTCTCTCTCTCTCTCTCTCTCTCTCTCTCTATATATATATATATATATATATATATATATATATAGAGAGAGAGAGAGAGAGAGAGAGAGAGATGAAGCTGCTACGTCGTCTGTGTTACCACTTAGCAACAGGAGCTCCTACAAACCACTATAGGTAAGCCCACCAGGCAACCATAAAAAGAGAGATTTGTGTGGAAACTACAGACGCGTTGGCAATACACCTAGATACAAAAAGGCTGCCCGTAGTGGAAGCTCTCTCCATAAAGGGACTTTCCCCCAACCTAAATATGCAGAGGTTAAGGGGAGGCAGACCGTTTTTCTGGTCCCCTTTCTCCCTCGTGTTAAGTCCCACTAGTTTTGAAATTATAAGACGTTCGGCCCATTAGCTTGGCTATTTTAACACCTTTCGCCCAATTTCGTTGTCAATTATAAGACCTTTCGTGCCATTTAGGTGTCGATATTTTCCTGGCGAGCGATAGCGAGCCTGCAATTCTAAGAGGAACCGGCCTTCGGCCGGGAAATTTTGTCTACCGAAAAATGTACAAATTTATCTTGAAGGGGGGTCTAGGGGGTGTTTTTCTAAGCTTGATGGAGGTCTAGGGAGGAAACTAAAAATATATATATGAATAAATGAATTAATAGACCCAACTCAACAGCTGAGCTCTGGAACTCTCTCCCAGAATCAGTCTTTCCCTCTTCCTATGACTTAAATTGCTTCAAACTCCGTGTGTCCAGGCATTTTGGCTCGAACGTCCCTTGATTTTGGCCCTGTCACTCTTTCAACTATGGGGGAGGCACTCGCTATAGGCAGTAATGCCTTTTGCCTCCCTCAATCACATAGAAAAAAAAAAAAAAAAAAAAAAACGGCCAGCCTCCCCTTAATGTTCAAGCGTTTTGGCGTACACATTTGGATCAGAGTATAACACAGTCGTGGCCAGAGATTTCTGGACATGTTTGGGAAGCATATTATTTGTTATATGTGTATGGAGGAGGACACAAAAGACAAAGAAGATGTCCCCCCCCCCCCCTCCCGAAGTTGAAAAAGAAGTCAAGGTACGTTAAAGTTAAAGCGTCTGGACACGCTGAGTTTGAAGCCGTATGAGTCATAGGATGAGGGAAAGACAGAACTGAATTCATTAGTCTAGTAACAGCCAGAATAAACTGTTAACACTTGTCATAATCCTCAAGGGGTGGCTATGGCATCCATTAAGGGGGGTGACCTGCTTTGGGTTATTTCTCTCCTTTTCTCTCTTTCTCTGGCTTGTATCCATTCGGCCCCATTCAGCCAACTATCTTAAGACGTTTATCCCCATCTAGGGGTCAATTTCTTCCTGGCGAGCGATAGCGAGCCAGCATTATATGAAGAAATCCGGCTTCGCCGGAGACATTTTTCTATCGAAAAATGTACAAATTTAGCCTGCTGTCAAACAAAAATTAAAAATATGCTGGCTCGCTACCGCTCACCAGTAAACAATTGACACCTGGATGGGGATAAACGCCTTAAAACAGTAGGCTGAATGGGGCCAAATGGGAACAAGGCAGAGAAAGATAGAAAAGGACAGAACAAAAACAGGTCACCCTCCTTAATGAAAGGGAGGCACCGTAATCAATGGACGAATAGTACAAATTATGTGTAATTATGGACTTTTTGATCATTCTAAATTCTCCGTCTTGAACTTGGCTTAATTTTCTCATTCTTCACATTAACAAATCCGCACCGAACATAGTCGCTCTCTCTCTCTCTCGCTCTCTCTCTCTCTCTCTCTCTCTCAATAGCCGACACTTATTTGAGATGGTCTTTACCCTTATAAATCCAACATATCCTTCTTAAACTGAATGAAATCGTTTAATGATAGCCAGAATAGCCTGTCAAAATGCGTCACAAACTTAAACTATAAACGTAACAAAGAAGTCCAACTTTCTCTGAGGCATTTTAACACTACTTGAGACGTTCAATATAAATGAGAGTAGGGAATCCTGACGACACACACACACGACACACACACTCTCTCTCTCTCTCTCTCTCTCTCTCTCTCTCTCTCTCTCTCTCTCAGGAAAGAAAGACAAAAACTTTATTATAATTCCAAGATGTAGGGTAGATATGGTCAATAACCACGTACCAACGCTACTTAAGAGGAGGTCTTTAGTTTGTTCCCTAGACCTCGATCAAGCTTAAAATTACACCCCCTTGAGTCCCTTTCAAGATAAATTTGTACATTTTTCGGTAGAAAAATGTCCCGGGCAAAGGCCGGTTCCTCTTAAATTACAAGCTCGCTATCGCTCGCCAGAATATAATCGACACCTGAATTGCACGAAAGGTCTTAATATGGGGTGAAAGTTCTTAAAATCGCTAAACTAATGGGGCAAACGTTTTATAATATCAAAAGCAATGGGGCTAAACATGAGGGAGAAAGGGGTCAAGAAAAAAATCCCTCAAGTGGAGACCTCCCCTTAATGCTAACAAAAACTACCCTATAAGTCTCCCATACACCAACTGCAAAACAGGAAATGAGAATAGAAAGTGTGGACCATTGTATGGAGAAATCCGGCTTCGATGGAGACATTGGTCCAACGAAAAATGTGCAAATTTATCCGGCTGTCAAAAAGATATTATAAAATATCCTGGAAAAAAATCGACACTTGGATGGGGATAAACGTATTAAAGCAGTAGGCCGAAAGGGGCCGAATGGATACAACCCAGAGAGAGAGAGAGAGGGAGAGAGAGCGAAAACAAAAACCAGATGGCCCCCTTAAAGGATATTCCCAGTTCACAAAACCCCTTCTCTCAGACACTCCTATATCGTTTCCACCAACCCACCAATTAACCCACCAATTAACCCTTTGAGTACCACCGACGTGTGTTATATTATATTCTAGTCTGAAGCATATTATTGCTATATTTAGACGATAGTATGCAGCTTAGGAAGGATCTGCGGCAGTTAAAAGGGTGGGTTGAGATAGTCTGAAGTCATATTATTGCTAGAGGTCCTTCCTAAGCTGAATGCAATCCTCTACTAGTTGCCAGAGTGTAATGGAAAGGACGTCCCCGGTACTGTAGGGGTTAAGGGGAGATCTCCACTTGAGGGATTTTTTTCTTGACCCCTTTCTCCCTCATGTTTAGCCCCATTGCTTTTGATATCATAAAACTTTTGCCCCATTAGTTTAGCGATTTTAAGAACTTTCACCCCATATTAAGACCTTTTGTGCAATTCAGGTGTCGATTTTATCCTGGCGAGCGATAGCGAGCCTGTAATTTAAGAGGAACCGGCCTTCGGCCGCGACATTTTTCTACCGAAAAATGTACAAATTGATCTTGAAAGGGGCTCAAGGGGGTGTAATTTTAAGCTTGATGGAGGTCTAGGGAACAAACTAAATACCTCCCCTTCATTTACAAATACACCTAACTAATGAAATCAATGCAAGTTATAACAGACATTAGCTTGCATTCTTAACTCCTTCTGCACCGGCCACGTATTTTCTATTGTATTCTAGCTATGATTAGACGATTGTGTGCAGTTTAAGAAGGATCTCTTACAACAGGCTTCGAACTATTGACAACATAAGCCATTTTACCACCACAGATCCTTCTTAAACTCCACAAAATCGTCTAGACTGTTTACCAAGCATTCTGACACCATTCCACCTACAATAAATCACGAGGCATAATCTACTCGTTGTAAGTAGGCTAGACATGATGAACTCTATCCTCTGTAACTCAAAAAGGACTAGAGCAAATTGGCTGTAAATGTCCACATCTTTTCCTTGACTGGCTCTTCTCAAATGGTACAAATATTAGCTCGATTACTCAAGTCGTTTTTGAGTTACAGAGGTTAGAGGTCATGATCTCTCGCCTACTTACAGCGAATGGACTATACTAGGCTGCATGAAAATTTACCATGGCAACAGCACTCGGTCAAAAGCAGGTTTAACCGGTTCAGTCACACCCCAGAACACACCCACTCTACACCCAGTTAAGGGGGTAGGGCTTGCTTTTTCTGGACCCCCTTCTCCCTCAAGTTTTTTTAAGGAACCGGCCTTCGGCTGAGACATTTATGTACAAATATATTTTGAACATGGGCATAGGGGGTGTTTTTTTAAGCTTGATGGAGGTCTAGCGAGGAAACTCCAAATAAAAATAAATACATGAAAAAGTAGCCCCAAAAAACAAGCCATGCTAGAAAGACAGCAGGCAGCAGCAGATAACACAGCAGAAAGACAGCAGCAGCAGCAGATAACACAGCAGAAAGACAGCAGCAGCAGCAGATAACACAGCAGAAAGACAGCAGCAGCAGCAGATAACACAGCAGAAAGACAGCAGCAGCAGCAGATAACACAGCAGAAAGACAGCAGCAGCAGCAGATAACACAGCAGAAAGACAGCAGCAGATAACACAGCAGAAAGACAGCAGCAGCAGCAGATAACACAGCAGAAAGACAGCAGCAGCAGCACATAACACAGCAGAAAGACAGCAGCAGCAGCAGATAACACAGCAGAAAGACAGCAGCAGCAGCAGATAACACAGCAGAAAGACAGCAGCAGCAGCAGCAGATAAAACAGCAGAAAGACAGCAGCAGCAGCAGAAAGACAGCAGCAGAAGCAGATAACACAGCAGAAAGACAGCAGCAGCAGCAGCAGCAGATAACACAGCAGAATACACACTTCAGAGGGAGCACTATAGTCTATTCGTTGTAAGTAGGCGATAAATCATGACTTCTATCCTCTGTAACTCATAAACGGCTAAAGCAAATTGGCTGTAAATGTCAACATCTATTCCTTGACTGACTCTTCCCAAATGGTGGAAATATTAGCACGATTACTCTAGTCGTTTTTGAGTTACAGAGGTTAGAGGTCATAATTTCTCGCCTACTAACAGTGATCAAAACATCATAAATAACTGTGTTGGTGGTGCAATGGTTTAGATGTTTATGTTCTGGGTGTGGTGTACCGAGTTCGAATCCCGGGAGGACCATATGCTTTCATTAGTTTATTCAAGTGCATTGGGGTTTGTAGTTGATGATTAATGTTAAGAACGGGGTGTTACTTAAGAGGAGGTATTTAGTTTGTTCCCTACTTTTTCATCAAGCTTAAAAGTACACCCCCTAGACCCCCTTTCAAGATAAATTTGTACATTTTTCGGTAGAAAAATGTCCAGGCCAGAGGCCGGTTGCTCTTAAATTACAGGCTCGCTATCGCTCGCCAGGAAAAAATCGACACCTTAACGGCACGAAAGGTCTTAAAATTGACAGAAATGGGGCAAAATGTCTTAAAATATCCAAACTACTAGGGCGAAGGTCTTAAAATCTCAAAAGCAATGGAGCTAAACATGAGGGAGAGAGCGCGGGGGGGGGGGGGGGGAGGGGGGGGGGTGTCCAGACAAAAATCCTCCAGGTGGAAATCTCCCCTGAATAGCTCTACACTCCACACCTGCCATTCTTCCTGCGCTCAATATGATGTGTTGCATCGAGATAATTTAAAGAAATAAGATCATTTAAACAAAGATATGGCGGTACCTGATTCTTGAATGCGCCACATGACCTAGATTATATGGGTATTGGAGTGGTGGAGGCGATAGCAAGAATGTAACTAAATATATTGGAGTGGTGGAGGCGATAGCAAGAATGTAACTAATTATACAAGTACAAAGTCTTTAACAGAAGAACTCTAAAATAAAAGACAGGCCAACATACCGAGTAACCCCCACCCCCAAACATAGCAACAGCAACTGGCATTATGTAAATCAGCAGGTTAAGGGGAGGTTTTCAGTTTGGTCTCTAGATATCCATCAAGCTTAAGATTACACCCCCTTGAGCCCCTTTCAAGATAAATTTGTACATTTTTCGGTAGAAAAATATCCCGGCTGAAAGCCGGTTCCTCTTAAATTACAGGCTCGCTATCGCTCGCCAGGATAAAATCGACACCTAAATGGCACGACAGGTTTTAAAATTGACAGAAATGGGTCGAAAGTTCTTAAAATCGTCAAAATAATGGAGCAAACGTCTTAAAATTAGAAAACCAATGGGGCTAAACATTTGGGAGAAAGGCGTCAAGAAAAAAATCCCTCAAGTGGAAATCTCCCCTTAATGTGCACACACCAGTAACAGGTGTTTGTTGGTATTTGCTACTGCCTTATACTACCTGTACGCACTACACTTATAGTATAAGTGAGTTCACTGCTCAATAGGTGGCGTTCTGAGAGTGAGGGTCTGAGTCTGGAGGGTGAGACGGTGAAGCACTTGAGCGAAGCAACCAGCCGCTTCAGAGATGGAGCTGCTTTGAGCCATGATGGATGCTTCACATGTCTCACTCCCCAGGCTGGAACAAGACCTCACGGGCTTCACCGTGTTGAGCGGTGGAATGTACAGGCTCTCAGCCTATGCCCGAGAGGGAAGTAGTTGGAATATAGAAAAAAAAAAAAAAAAAAAAAAATACTGTATCACCGGTACTGTATCACCGGTACTGTATTACCGGTACTATATCCCCGGTACTGTATCACCGGTACTGTATCACCGGTACTCACAGATTTGTACTGCTTTCAACTTTTGAACACCAGCCAGTTTGCCTTTCAATGATTTTGTAAGAAATAAATATATATGATGTTCTATCTATCTATCTATTGCCGGACGCCTTACTCCCCTTACGAGGGTGGCCATACACAGAATGCCCTCAAGCGGACCTATTCCCTGTGAGAGGGACAACCCGAGCCAGTTTAGTGAAGGACTTACAGGATTGACCACTCAATTTAGGATCGGTCCGACTCCGAGGCCCTCTGTGTATCTTGTTAGCACTATTTTTCTACAGTGGTGTTCGGCTAATCAATGTTCAATATTTTAATTTAAATCCAAGTCACTTTAATTGCAACTTTCCTAATACACACACATATATATATATATATATATATATATATATATATATATATATATATATATATATATGTGTGTGTGTGTGTGTGTGTGTGTATATGAACCTCTCTATATGACGGTGGTGGTGACAATATACCCGTTTCCCGGACCTTCCACACAGATTCTGGGCCACTGAGTTATACTGGCAGAAAAAGTAGTGGACCCCCCCCCCCCACTCCCCCCCCCTCCCCCCCCCCCCCCCCCCCACCCCTCACTGACCCACAATTCCACGGGTATTAATTAAGTAGATAGGGAGAGGATAATAATTGGCTTTTGCAGAGGTATGCTGACCAGGATTCGAACCCACTCACTCCAGGTATATTTTGGAGAGTTGGGCACCGTAACCACTCGGCCATGAGCGGATATAAGGAAAGCAACCTTAGTTCTTATTTGAAGATCCAGGTTATAGTATCTGGAGTAAATGGGTTCGAATCCTGGTCAGGATACCTCTCTCTCTACCTGTCGTACATTATCATTAGATATTTGTCATTCAAAGAGGTTTCATAATAGTACCAGGACGATTAAAATTGTATCACTTAGCCGAGTTGGCGGAGGGGGGGGGTAAAATAGTCAAGGTTGAAGTCTAATAAACTCACCACGTGTTCGAAGGCATAGTCCTCCACGAGACTATAACCTGGTTCTTCAAATAATAACTAAGGTTACTTCCCTTACATCCGCTCATGGCCGAGTGGTTACGGTGCCCGACTCTCCCAAATATACCTGGAGTGAATGGGTTCGAATCCTGTTCAGGATACCTCTCTCCCATTGAGAATAACGTTTCACTCTTGGTTTGGAGAGCTGCACAGAGTAGGGGTGGGATTGTGTTGCAAGACGGATGCTACGTGCTCTACGAAGAGGGGGTGGTAGAAACTGAAAGAGCTCTGAGGGACACTGATTGTTGTAATAGCGGTAAAATAGTGAGAGAGATGCAACATTGCGGCGAAGAGAGTGAGACTGCAGGGAATTGGTGACTGAACTTGAGTTAATGAGACGGAAGGCTTTCTTTTCTACTTTGTGTAGAAGTGCTGTGTGAGAGGATCCTCCCCACACATGTGAACAATACTTAATACATGGACGCACTGTACCCCTTTACAGAGCAAGAAGCTGTGCAGGGGTAAAAAAAAACCCGGAGGCGGTTAAGTACACCCAGCTTCTGGGAAGCTGTTTTAGCAAGAGTGATAATATGATCTTTCCAAGAGAGATCAGAAGAAAAAGATATGACAAGAATATTAAGAGAAGATGAAGGGTTAATTTGTATGTTGTTGAAGAGTAGGTCATAGTTTTCTGGAAGGGGGCGACGAATAGACAGATGGAGACATTGAGTTTTGGCAGCATTGAAAGTAACAAGGTTTTCTCTGCCCAAGTTAAAGATAGTAGAGAGATAAGAAGATAGGAGTTCTCTGGCCTCCTTATATGAGTTATGGAGTTCTTGCTGTGAGTGGTTATGAAGAAGGCTAGTTGAATAGTGTAATGTAGAATCGTCAGCATATGAGTGAATGGGGCTGGAGAAGCAGTTGAGAAGATCGTTAATGAATAATAGGAAGATAATTGGAGATAGGACAGAACCCTGAGGAACACCCTAGTTGATAGGTTGAGGAAGTGAACGGTGGCCGTCCACAACTGCAGCTATGGAACGGCTGGAAAGGAAATTAGAGACAAAGGCACATATAGAGGGATAGAAACCGTAGGAGGGTAGTTTGGAAATAAGGAATTTGTGCCAGACTCTATCAAAGGCCTTCGATATGTCTAGCGAAACAGACAAACTCACACCGCCCCGCTGTTAAGGACAACTAATATTTCAATCTACACACACACACACACACACACACACACACACACACACACACACACCACACACACACACACACACACACACACACACACCACACACACACACACACACACACACACACACACACACACACACACACACACACACACACACACACACACACACACACACACACTGTTAGGGACCACTTATATTTCAATCCCCAAACGCCTCGAGGATAGTCTTACACATATGTTCCTGTCAGCCGTCACAATAAGTTAATAGCGAGGCACTCAAGCATGCCCAGGAGAAACCCCAATATGGCTGCTAGCATGCCCAGGAGAAACCCCAATATGGCTGCTAGCGTGCTGTTATTCTAAACCATGCTATGCTTTTATATTGGGGGCTCGTTATTTGGGTTAAGGGGGGGTGACCGGATTTTTTCTCTCTTTTTCTTCTGGCTTGTATCCATTCGGTCCCATTTAGCCAACTGTTTTAAGACGCTTATCCCCATCCAGATGTCAATTTCTTCCTGTCGAGCGATAGCAAGCCAGCATTTTATGGAGAAGTCCGGCTTCGCCGGAGAAATTTTTCTATCGAAAAACTTACAAATTTAGCCTGCTGTCAATTTTTTTTAAAAATATACCACACACATACACACACACACACAAACACACACACACACACACACACACAATACTAAACAAATATCAATGGTGACCCATTGACAAGGACTCAAAAATCGCATTTTGCCGAGTCATTGAAAACTTCGCCTTTACACAAACGATATCGAAACTGGTAAACCAATGATAGGCAGAACAAACATATATGTTGAGAACAATTCAAAGTTTCCCAATGCACACACAAATTCTAACACAAGCCAGTGAAAAGTGCTGGAAATTCGCATGTTGCCGAATGCTACAAAATGTCTTCAATACCCACATGGAGCTGAAGGTATCCCACTGATAAGTATTCAAGAAGTGTATGTTCTGGAGTCTTCATAATTTCCCCAAAGTACACTCGGACACCACAGTCTCCAGCCCACGCAGAAGAATTCGTGGACCCCCTATGTATTTTCTGTATGCAATTAAAACTATCTGGATTTATTTTTCGATAGAACTTGCTCTTCAATAAATGGTAAATATAGTTGTGTAGTTAATGTATAGAAAAGTATATTAATAAATTAGTTTCCAGATATAATCTTCCATAATTAGAAATAGGTGAAATCCACAATTATTTATTAGTGGGCTAGAGACTATGGCATCCGAGTGTACCTATAAAATCAAAGGTAACTCAATGATAAGTACTCAAAATTCACATGTTACCGAGTGCTGCAAAATTCCGCCAATACAGCAATAACTCTCACGATAGTCCCGCGAGATGGGCTGTATCAGAGACCTGCGTTGTTGTTGTTGTTGTTGTTCCCCAAGCTGCCTGGCCGAACAGCCCCAAGGCCCCGAGCAATTCCAAGGCCATAACCGAGTGTCCCCACAGAACCCTCCCCGCCGACCACAATAAAGCCTGGGTGACCGAAGCCACTCCATGGTGGGGGGCTGAGGAGGGTGCGGAAACGCCCGGGAAACCAAAGCCCCACCCAGGGCCCTGTGCCCCTCAGCAATTATGAAGAGAAAGTTGAGGGGCAAGGGAAAAATGTGACGCTTTGGCTTCCAATCTTGGTAGATTGGGAGGTCAATGTTATCACAGCTGGTGTTAGGATGTCTCGCTACCTGACCACTTCGCTACAAAGACCCAACAATTGGTTAGAGAGCCTTGATAGCCAAATTTAACTTACTTAAGGTTAGGGTGGGTAAGGTTTGCCTTATATTTGCTTTTATTTTTTTGTATTCATATGACATTTACAAAAAGGTTTCCTACTTAGTTTACTTTAGTCCCCTTATAGTTTATCCTATTCTACCTCTCTTAACTCAACCAAGCTGCTCACCAATTCAGCCCTCTGCCACAACCATCTCAAAATCCAGGTATCTCACCCTTGGCCTCTTTAACCCATACAGCACCAAGGACGAATTTTTCATAATATTCTGACAACTATTTGACAATATTAATCAGCTTAGGAAGGACCTCTAGCAATAATACGGCTTCAAACTATCTCAACCAACCCTTTTAACAACCACAGATCGTTCCTAAGCTTCATAATATCGTCTAAATATAGTCATAATAAAATATAACATGTCGCTGATACGCAAATGGTTAACAGGAAGGACAGTGTTCCCCTAAGACACAGGAATGCAGACCTAAGAAGAAAGGAGAGAAGGTAAGGTTTGCTTGTTACTCTAATACCCAAGGAAGTCACAAATAAAGAAACACTAGCGGTAATCGAGGATAGTTCTAGAATATGGACATCTCACCAAGTCTGTTCTCTCTTCATTCCATTTCACCATAAACAGTATAATAATAAACTAAAAAGGTTATCAAAGAACCTAACTAATCACATCTGACCAAATTACTCTTAGGAGGTGATATAATTAGATGGAATACGTTAGTATAGTTTAATTGTATTAGGTTTTGTAATGAATGTTAGTCTTTATAGCTTACTTGTTTGCAATTGATGGTAAATTCCCTTGTATCAATTTTCATTACTGGGCTATTGCAAAGATTTTATAACCAAATGTGTTGTTAATATCAAAAGTTTGGAATTAATATGAAACAGAAACAGAATAGTTACATATGTTCCCCATTAAGTATCGATATACCAGTTGCAAATGGACTCTCTCTCTCTCTCTCTCTCTCTCTCTCTCTCTCTCTCTCTCTCTCTCTCTCTCTCTCTCTCTCTCTCTCTCTCTCTCTCTCTCTCTCTCTCTCTCTCTCTCTCTCTCTCTCTCTCTCTCTCTCTCTCTCTCTCTCTCTCTCTCTCTCTCTCTCTCTCTCTCTCTCTCTCTCTCTCTCTCTCTCTCTCTCTCTCTCTCAGCTGCAAACAAACACACCGTAGTAAGACAAGGATCAGGTAGCGAAATATCTAGTGCTATGATGCCCTACCCCTCCCACCTTCCCACGGCTGAGTGCCTCGCAGGGTCGGGTGGCATTCTGGGCTTGGCTGTGGGAAATAATGAGACCGTTAGCTTGCGGGCTTATCAGTGGTATGTAGAGCAGGTGTGGCGGTATCAGTGTTATGTAGAGCAGGTGTGGGGGTATAAGGGGGCACTTTGGCATACAGGACGTGGACATCTATTCACTAGGATGATATTTTGGGGGGATCTATCATATGGCATTGAATCCCGGGAGGACTATATACTTTCATTAATTTATTCAAGTGCATTGGGTTTTGTAATGGAGGCTTAATGTTAAGAAAGGGGTTTTCCTTAATTACCCTCCTAACCCTTTCAATTTATTATTCTAGCAATCATCAGACAGTTCTATGCAGCTTAACATGAATCTTTAGCAATGAAAGATGCAATATGTATCTGATATATCCCACAGAAACCATCCAAACTGAAAAAAAATATAAAAGAAAAAGAACTAATTTTATATAATAATCAGAGTGCAATACTGCATCATGGTATACAGAAAGGTTAAGTACGAGAGGCCTTTCCTGAGCGCAATACAATTACTAAGTGCTAGCCAGAATGCGACACAACAAGCTATACTGGTACATCAAGAGTTATGCTAGGTACCGTAAAATTGCCTAACTTCGGTCAAGGGGGTATACTTCGGACATTTCTGGATAAAAGCATATAAGGTACAGTTATGGAAAAATGGCTCTGCATTATGGAAGAACACCGCAGACATACTTGTTTTTCCATAACATCATGTATTTATCCAACAACTGCGGTTCAATATATTCTTTTCCCGAATGTCCGAAATTATGTCCCCGTTCAAAGATACGTAATTGTATCGGTACTTATCAATCACTTAACTAAGATAGGTCTTTCCTTAACCTAAATATAACCGTCTACTATAAGCCAGAATGGAAGGCGACATCGCGCTGAGGCGTTTAAAAAATACTGCATAAATGTTATCTGAGTAATGTTTTCAATGTTCCAGTGATACAAATGCCTAATAGAGTAGCTTGAACAAATATAATAATTTATATAAATATATAAATAAATAAATATGTCTATATATACCGGTATCTATATAATGCATGTATATATATATATATATATATTAGTATATATATATATATAGTATATATATATATATATATATATATATATATATATATATATATATATATATATATATATATATATATATATATATACATACTGTACAGTATACTGTATATGTAATGGTTTTGGCAGCTATATTTTTAGGAGTATTAAAGAAAATGAAGGCAGTTGGCCAATTCCGCTATAATGATGAGTGCTTCGCGTGCACTGTATAATGCATATACAGTATCTCCACAATGATATTGGACTTCTCGGACACCCTCAACCAAAATTGTCTAAATTATTTTCTCTGCGGAATTGGTCTGCGGTGCGTCCAGCAACCCACAGGGAACTGTGTGGCGTGATTGCATGCAGTAACTAAGTTGGCCGGACCCTTGTACATGCTTTTGTGTATAAATATACCACGCATAACACACACACACACACACACACACACACATATATATATATATATATAGGTCTAGGACAAATTAACCCCCCCCCCCCCCCCACACACGCTTAATCAAACCTAGACTAAACAAATTGGTTAAAATGATCTAGTTGAAGGGTTGCCTAATCAAACACTTAGCCTGTGACACAACTGGTACAAATCTTAAGAATATTTTTTTTAACATGTCTTAGATAATTGCACCAATTTACTATTTACAGCAAAACACATTTATAATGAGAATCGTAAAGATATGCCAAAAACCTGATCAATGGAATTATATGGTACGCAAATTAGGTATTACATACATGTACTGTATATCTTATGCGAACTTAGTTTGCTAGAATCTACAGTATGTGCTCAAAACTGAAAGCATAGATTACTTAGAGTGTAGCGTCAATACTTTAGAAAACAAGAACAATAACAACAAGATATGGTCCCATAAAGTTACTTGTAAACTCTAACTATGTGCATGTGAGATACAAATTAAACACGAGCTGTTGCACTTTTTTGGGGCTGTGATTTTGTGTGCTGTTGGTTACATTTCTATATACCTTGGTAAGTTATGAGTTCGTGAGAGCAGGTACTGAGGCTATTAAGAGAGAGAGAGAGAGAGAGAGAGAGAGAGAGAGAGAGAGAGAGAGAGAGATAGAGATAGAGATAGATAGATAGATAGATAGATAGAGAGAGAGAGAGAGAGAGGTGCGTGTGTGAAAGAAAGCAAAAAAAGTATATGTATGCGTTCAGATAATGTTGAGCATGAAAATGTGCAATTGTTTGTGTCCAGGTAATGATGTGTGTGTGTGTGTGTGTGTGTGTGTGTGTGTGTGTGTGTGTGTGTGTGTGTGTGTGTGTGTGACATTGCATACCGTAAGTTTAAAATGGTGTCAGCTTTCTGTTCATTTACAAACCTAAGGCTACAAAAAAAAAAAAAAAAAAAAAATACAATATTCCCCCAAGCCCCCCCCCCCCCCCACAAGACCCCCCTTCGAGATAAATTGTAAATGTTTTCGGTACAAATATGTTCCGGCCGAAGGTGTTCCGCTTAACTTACAGGCTCGCTATCGCTCACTAGAACAAATCGACATCCTAGATGGGAGTAGTTTGCTTTCTAGATCACTTATCAAACTTAAACCCCCAAGACCCCCCTTCGAGATAAATTTGTAATTTCGTTAGCAAACTGTCCAGGCCGAAGACCGGTTCCTCCTCAATTACAGGCTCGCTATCGCTCGTGAGAGTAAAAATCGACACCTAAGTGACACGAAACGTCTGGAAATCGACAAGCTAATGGGGCGAACGTCTGTTAATGCAAAACAAATAATGGCGCTAAACATGCGGAAAAGGGGGGGGGGGGGTCCAGAAAAGGGGGGGTCCAGAAAATAAATCCCCTTAAGGGGAGATCTCCACTTGAGGGATTTTTTTCTTGACCCCTTTCTCCCTCATGTTTAGCCCCATTGCTTTTGAGATTATAAAACGTTTGCCCCATTAGTTTAGCGATTTTAAGAACTTTCACCCCATATTAAGACCTTTCGTGCAATTCAGGTGTCGATTTTATCCTGGCGAGCGATAGCGAGCCTGTAATTTAAGAGGAACCGGCCTTCGACCGGGGCATTTTTCTACCGAAAAATGTACAAATTTATCTTGAAGGGGACTCAAGGGGGTGTAATTTTAAGCTTGATGGAGGTCTAGGGAACAAACTAAATACCTCCCATTAAGCACTGGCCTAGCCGACGTTTGAGCGTATGTTGCAGTGATTTGGTTTGATATCGAGGGGTTTGATTGCTTTGGTCATTATTAAAGGAATATATATTTAGTTTGTCTCTTAAACTTAAATAACATGTCACCCCAGACCTCTTGAAAAAAAAAAAGCCTCTAAACCTATTTTAAGCTAAAATTATACATTACATTTTCTGATAAAAACACTGTCCCGGTCAAAGGCTAATTTTCTCCTAAAATATCTAGGATTAAGGAAGAGGATAGAGTGTATATTTGTGTGCACGTAGATTAAGTGCGAGAATTTGTGTTTGACTGGTTGTGTGTGTTTGTGTCTTAGTGTGTTCGTGTATTGGTGTAAGTGTGTGTATAAGGAAAATGATGAATATATGGATGTTTGTGTGATTGTGTAAAATACATATCCATAAGTATATTGTTTTTGTCTATGCATGCAGTATATATGATAATGTGAATATGATTAATATATACGGTAATATACATAATTAAACGTGTCTACTATTTGCATTATCTTTTAACTATTTTTAGCCATGCACCTTGTTATTATATTGCATACGTATAACAAATGAGGCAATGTTCCACCTTTGAGATGCCTGCGGTGCGTGTCAAATATAACATGGTATAATTTCCACACCTTCGTTATCATGCGTCTTCTCCTACTACATCTTTCCTCCCTCTGTCTACTGTCTACTTCATTTTTCCTCTTCCTCTTCCTTATTTTCTACTTTCTACTCCTTCTCCCAGCTCTT
>CM064517.1:28226718-28262578 GCA_032716605.1 Paralithodes platypus
TCACTAGTTTGGCGATGTTAAGACCTTTCTCTTATTAATTTGTTTGCCAATATTAAGACCTTTCGAACCATTTAGGTGTCGATCTTTTTCCTGGCGAGCGATAGCGAGCCTGTTTCTTAGAAGGAGCTGGCCTACGGCCGATAAATTTTTCTACCAAAAAATGTACAAATTTATCTCAAAGTAAGGTCTTGTGGGTGCTATTCAAAGCTTAATAGAGGTCTAGGGAGCAAACTAAAACCCCTGCCTTAATGGGAGGTATTTAGTTTGTTCCCTAGACCTCAATCAACCTTAAAATTACACCCCCTCGAGTCCCTTTCAAGATAAATTTGTAAATTTTTCGGTAGAAAAATTTCTCGGCCGAAGGCCGGTTCCTCTTAAATTACAGGCTTGCTATCGCTCGCCAGGATACAATAGACACCAGAATTGCACGAAAAGTCTTACTATGGGGTGACAGTTCTTAAAATCGCTAAACTAATGGGGCAAACTTTTTATAATATCAAAAGCAATGGGGCTAAACATGAGGGAGAAAGGGATCAAGAAAACAATCCCTCAAGTGGAGATCTCCCCTTAAATGATACAGTACTGTGGATCATCTTACCTTACTTATATACAGGGACCCATGGACTCTGACACCACCGCTATACACTCACCTGGGAACACAGAAGAGAACACGTATTACAAAGGGTTATAACTTAGACAAGCTTCATAACAGCTTAAGCATACAACACAATTCATCATCTTCAATACATTCTTAAATTCAATACATCTTTCAATACATTGAAATATGATTTAAATATTGTCTAATATACTATGCATATTTATTGTGGGTGATGTGTGTGTCTGAGTGTTGAATTACAATGTACATTTTTAATGTGAATAAAGAACTATGAATTGAATTGAATACTATGTCACAAATATTAGACGACAAAATAAATATATAAACAGGTATAATATAATGAATGAAACTTATTCTAAGTCGTACAGTATTATGGTGGGGGGGGGGGGGGGCTTTGTTGGCTCACTTGGCTTCCATCAAGCTTAAAAGAAATACCCACAGGAATCTCCTTGGTGTTAAATTTGTATATTTTCTGGTAGATAAATGTCCCTTCCTCCTAAATTGCAGGTTCGCATTCGTTCACCAGGAAAAATTCGCATCTAAATGTCTCACCAGGAAAAAATGACATCTAAATGGCACGAAAGGTCTAAATATCGACGGAGAAGTAGGACAAATGGTCATACAATCGTCAAACTAATCGGGTGAACGTCTATTATTCTCAAAACTAATGGGGCTAAACATGAGGGAGAAGGGGGTACAGAAAAAAACACAAACCTTCCCTTAAGAAGTATATGCGTAAAAGCAGTGTTGGATGGGAGGAGCAGCGTCGACTGACTGGGGACAGAGGTGTGTGGTGGCGATTCATTCGTGCCGCCACTTCGGGAAACATTACGTCTGGCAATATATAGATAGATAGGTAGAATAGCTGAATACCATCAAACTGAGATAATGCTATTGCTTAACTCAATCCTTCCACCTCTCTCGCGGTCTACATATCCCTCTCTGTCCTTCCACTTCACTCTCGTACACTCTCCGAGTCATTCTCTCGCTTCCCATGCGTTCCACATGACCATCTCAAATATCAGTCCACTACATGAATTTGTCATGCCGTATTTCATCTTCTGTAAAACTATGCGACTAAATAAAAGACCTGCATACTTCTGTCACAGTTTTGTCTAAATGAAAGACTAGTGAACGGACATTAAACCTGAGATACGTATTTTACCAAATCGAACAAGTGAGAGGCGGGGTCGCTTCAGGCTCTGCTGGGTGTATGAATAAACGGCGCTACGTTGGATGGAGGGCAACTAGATTATTATAGGGTTGGTTCCGATAACTAACGTATTATATAAATGTGTGTCTTCATAATTCCCTTTAGTAACTTTATGGAAGGTCAGTTAGAAAGGACTTAGCTCTTGACTAACGCAGGAAGCGCCCGCAGAAAGGCGTGAAGCACCTCTCGTAATGGCTTCTAATTTGAGAGGGTGCTACGAAGCGCCCGGAGGCTTCCCCCCACCCTCTCCCTTCCTTCCACCTGAGTGCTTCGATCCCTCGCAGCGGCTTCATGAAAACAGCAGTACAAAAAAACAATAAATGTAAATTACCCAAACCGGATATTGTCGTAATGATGATGGGACAGTGAACATTGTCTTGGATAACACACTCCATCAATCGTTAACACGTAATATATCAGGATCACACACACACACACACACACACACACACACACACATTAAGACGCTTACCGTAGTTTAAAAATATGAAATCTATACACAATGCTAAACGTTGAAAGAATGCATAGTTGTACAGTCACCTCATTTAATTCGTAGACTCTCAGAATCTTATTTAGGCATAATAAAAGCTTAAAAGTTAATGCATAAAATACATAAATAATATGGAAATGGGATGAATAAATTAATATAACAGCGATACTCTTTCCTACATCAATCTGTATCGTATATAATTATATGCATACATAATTTCTGAGGCTGCGAAGAACACGAATTGACAGTAGCCTACATGTGTCGCCTGTCTTATATGATGAAAATAAAAAATGAGGATTGGCACCAATGCAAGGCTGATTGGGACACAACCGAACGAAAGTATACAATACACACAGTTGATTCATGAAGAGACAGACACATCAATATATATATATATATATATGTTTCAACGAAATAGGTTCGGAAAGAAGATCAGACATATTGAAATCAAATATAATAGATATTTAAAGGCATACAAATACATCATTATACAAGGACGTTTAATAAACATACATCCACACTGACAGAATTGCAGACATAAAATTTAAAGTAAAACATGAAATACTTACAATTCGGCTGACAACATAAATACAATATTTACAAACAACTGGAATGTTCAGACAGACGAACGAAGAGAGAAACAGAAAGACAAACAAGCAGACATAGACAGAAGCAAACAGACAGATGGTGAAAGACAGACATATAAGTAAACAAACACACAAACATACAGACAAGCAAGCAGACATAGATAGAAGCAAAGAGATAGATACTGAAAGACAGACAGGTAAGTAAACAAACACACACACATACAAACAAAGACCAACAGACACATACCGTATATGAAGACAGCCACAGAGACAAATAAATCAATAAGCCCCTGTCATTGGTTGGATTACATTGCGAGGGTTCCATGTTCGCTTCCTGCCAATCAAACTATATCTTAGCTCCTTTGTGTCTCTATCTATCTATCTATCTATTGCCTGACGCCGTGATTCCCGAAGGGGTGGCCACGAACGAACCGCCCTCATGCACCTCTGTCCCCAGTCAGTCGACGCCCCTCCCCCCAACCAGCACCGCCTTCGTTCATGTACTTCCTCACTCCATCCTTCCACCTCTCATTCGGTCTACATCTCCCTCTCTGTCCCTCCACCTCGCTCCCGTACACCCTCTTAGTCATTCTCTCACTTTCCATACGTTCCATATGGCCGAACCATCTCAAATTGTTCCTTTTCAAACTTTCCAGCACATCTACCTCCACACCACACCTCCTTCTTACTTCCTCATTAGTCTGTCTATCCCTCCATGTAACTCCGCACGCACTCCTTAAGTAATTCATTTCCACTGCTCTCACTCTTGGTCTGAGTCTCTCAACCAACGTCCATGCTTCGCTTCCGTAAGTCAGTGTCGGGATTACCACACTGTCATGCAAGGACTTCTTCACTTCCATACTGACCACCCTATTTCTTGTTACTGCTTTTAGCGTTCCTACAACCCTCTTCCCCTGTTGTACCCTCTCCCGCACTTCTTCATCCATAGTCCCATCTTTACTCAACACACTGCCCAGATACTTAAGAGTTGACGATCTCCATAGCCTGACCGTTCAGCTTCACCTCACACTCTGTGACTTCACCCCTTTCGAAGACCACAACCTTGCTCTTCCCCGCATTTACCTTCAAATTCCGTTTTTCGCACACTGTTCCAAACTCATTTACCAGACCCTGCAACTCCCATTCATTATCACTCATCAGAACTGTATCATCCGCAAACAGCAGTATAGGTAGCTTCCACTCAATTCCCTCCCTTTTCAGCGATACACCAACATCCACTGCTCTTGATAGTATTTCTTTCATGACTCCATCCATATATACAGTAAACAACCACGGGGACATCACACACCCCTGTTTCAAACCAACATTCAGGTCAAAGAACTTGCTCTGCTCACTCTCCACACTACTGCCACCTTTGCACCCTCATACATGCTCTTCACTGCTTTCAGCAACTTGCCCTCCACTCCATATATTCCAAGCACTTTCCACAAACCTTCTCGCTCTCTATTATTTGGAGTGTGTTCTTAGCGCCGACACGACACACACTCACTCAATTTAAACTCACACAACCGCACACAGCTAATCTCATGTACATGCACACAAACTATATATACACACATATATAGACATACATACACACACACACACACACACACACACACACACACGCACACTCTCACTCTCTCTCTCTCTCTCCTCGTCCCCAACTCCCAAGATAAAATTGACCACTTACCCAAGCAGATTGTACAACACTTGATGTACAGTACATTGAGTTCATACAACCTTTTCTACAACTCGCGTGTGGTCTTTGGGTGACCAGAAAGTAGGGCAAACAAATTCCAACTACACCGAGCAAAAATGTCTCATGGTTATGTTTTGGGTTCCTTTAACCCTTAACTGGCGGGGCCCGCCTTAAGTCGGGCTCCAATTTGCAGCAAGTTAGGAGCATTATTAAGTCTTTTAAAGGGTTAAAATCGAGTGCAAATGGCTGGGAGCGCAGCAGGCCACACGTCCGACACCCAGGGCTTACCGCCGCCCACTGACTCACGCTCCCTCTGTTCTCGAGAGGCCGGCAGTGTTGCCAGTAGTGAGCGTAGCTGGAAAAATATGCCGCTGTACGCTAAACTCCCATGTTAGTGGTACCACTGCGTGAGAACGACGAGTGCTACGTAGCTCGTTCTGGTCTCATTTTGAAGCTTTTAGCGCCTAGTTTTTTACTGAATAAATTTCTTTTCATGCAGATACTTGATTGATCATTCAGGAGGGCCTGAATATGCCCAAAATAGCCCAAAAAAACCCGCTAGACAAGGGTTAAAGGGGGTAGTACCCGCTTGTTCTTGACCCCCTTCTCCCTCATGCTTAGCATATTCGTTTTCAGGTTTTATGGCGTTCGTTCCGTTAGCTATGCGATTTCTAGACCTTTCACCTCATTTTCTTTTCAATATTAAGGCTTTTCGTGCCCTTTAGGTGTCAAATTTTTTCCTGACGAGTGATAGCGAGCCTCTAGTTTTAGAAGAAACCGGCCTTCGGCCGGGAAATTTCTCTACAGAAAAAAATAACAACATTTTTTGAAAGGGGGTCTAGGGTTTTTTTTTTTCTAAGTTTGATGGAGGTCTAGCGAGGAACTCAACAATATATTAAAACATAAATATATAGACCAAAAACCAAGCACTACCCTCTTAAAAACCAAGCACTACCCTCTTAAAAACCAAACACTATCCTCTTAAAAACCAAGCACTACCCTCTTAAAAACCAAGCACTACCCTCTTAAAAACCAAGCACTACCCTCTTAAAAACCAAACACTACCCTCTTAAAAACCAAGCACTACCCTCTTTAAAACCAAGCACTACCCTCTTTAAAACCAAGCACTACCCTCTTAAAAACCAAGCACTACCCTCTTAAAAACCAAACACTACCCTCTTAAAAACCAAGCACTACCCTCTTAAAAACCAAACACTACCCTCTTAAAAACCAAGCACTACCCTCTTAAAAACCAAGCACTACCCTCTTAAGCTGGAGTCGAAAACTGAGAAGTGGGTCAGCCAATCAAAGCCAAATGTCACTGGTGCTGTCACCTGCAATGAAAGCGGGTACAAATTGCAAGGACCAGTTATGACATGCAAATGGAATATTTTGATATATTCCCTTTACATTTATGCTCGAATCTGTACTGATCCTCGTGCAATGTTCGCCGTTATACGTTTATCATAATATAATAGTGTATCAACTACTTTGACAGACAATTGTATTTCGTGTGGAAGCAATATCAAAATGTGTTATATTTTGCAAATAGAAAACCATTTGACAAGGTAGACAGACATAGAGTAAGTGAGTGAATGAGGGAAGGGTGATTACAATACACGTCTTTGAGGGCGGCGTAATTACCCCCTTCAGTATTATGGCGCTGTTTACCTTTATTCTGGCTCTCAGCAGACAATATTACTCGGCTTTGGAAGGCTCGCTAGGAATTGAAGGAACAATACCTATCTCAATTAACCCTTTCATTCTCACAATCCCTTCCTAAACTGAATAAAGTTATCTACTGTTAGCCCGAAAACGTTAACCTCTTCAGCACGATGCCGTCTCTTTGCCTTTGATCCTGGCGGCTAAAGTTAGACGATTGTATAAGGTATAAGGAGGACCTATGTTACTCAGAGGGCTTATTGGGTTCGTATTTACCCCTTTCAGTAGTAGAAATAGATAATAAGCTGGAAAATATAGTGTCATTGTGCTGAAGGGGTTAAAAGTGCGTCCTCGTATCCTGAAGGGGTTATAAGTAGATGGCGGAATGCAAGACGAATTAAATATTTCTCCAATACACACACCTACGCTGAAGCTTCCCCATTGACGTATAAACACACACAGACAGACAGACATTATTGGTCGCTGCTCACAAACACGTTCAAAAACTTAAAATCTAATAAAACAGAAAGAACAAAACACACACACACACACACACACATACATACACACACACACGCACACACACACTCACACATTTTACGGTCACGGTGGCCGAGCGCGCTTAGTACTCTGTATTGGGAGCACTAGCTCTGGTGTCGGGGGTTCAATCCCACGCACCGGCAGGGGAAGTTCTCTCAAAAGCTTTCCCTGGCCGTGAAGGCAAGGTCTGGACGGACCACCTCGGGGGCCCACAAAGTCTCCTGCCCACGTCCTACTTCTTCGGGAGTATGTAGGCGCTCTCGTTAGCAGCCAGGATCAGTCTATTGATCCCTTAGGATAAGATCTAGGTTAAGTCTGTGTATTTTCAGCCCCATTGGCTGCCGGCTTGAAATAAACCGATTATTATTAATATTATTATTATTATTATATATACATATAGATATGTATGTGTATATGTGTGTGTTCAAATTTCTTACCCACAATACAATTTTAAGTTGACACCCACACATAAGCTGAACAATGCAGTGTATACCACAATAATTCAGCACTCCAGTTTGCCCAAACAACAGCTGTGTAATGGTTCACAAGTGGCCCTAATCAACTATTTTATGCGCCTTAAGGGGACCCACCTCATTTGCTTTCTCTTTCTCTCCCTCTCTCTTTGTCTTGTATCCATTCGGTCCCATTCAGCCTGCTGTTTTAAGACGTTTAACCCCACCAAGTGTCAATATTTTCCAGGCGAGCGGTAGCCAACCAGCATATATATATATATATATATATATATATATATATATATATATATATATATTTGTTCTGACCGCAAGCTAAATTTGTACATTTTTCGATAGAAAAATTTCTCCGGCGAAGCCGGATTTCTCCATACAATGCTGGCTTGCTATCGCTCGCCAGGAAGAAATTGACACCTGGGTGGGGATTAACGTCTTAAAACAGTTGGCTGAAAGGGGTCGAATAGATACAAGCCAGGGAAAGAGAAAAGAGGAGAGAAAGATAAAAAAAAAGGCGTGACCCCCTTAAAAAACTTAGCCACTTCCCCCTTTTGGGGACGCGTGATGGATGTCGATCATCTTGTTCCTCCCCTCCTCAGGGGGAAGGGTGATTCTCCTCCTATTGCGCCCGTGATTGCCCCCGAGAATGCCTCTTTCGTAGCGCTTTGTGTGTCTGGGTTAGAGTCCCCAGCTACCCTAACTGCCTTCTTGATTAGGAAGGTAATTGATGGTTGTGCGGGGCCAGTGGATCAGGTTTAGAAGCTTGCCAGTGGTGACCTCCTTGTTAAAACCCATAATGCTTTTCAGATCCAAGACGTACTTAAGTTACGAAATGTTTAATGCTATGATATAAATATATATATATATATATATATATATATATATATATATATATATATATTATCATAGTACAGGGATTAGAACATTTTATGCGGAATTGGCGATCTTAGTGTGAGTAGGTTTTCTTAGTTTTAAAACTATATATAGTCTCATATGAATTAGTATTTTTTTTCCTCATAACATAATCTAAACAAGAGGTGCCATATTACATAGAACATAACCTCACATGGCAAAATTATACCTTTATTCTCCATGTCATCCTGCGCCCTGATCATTCTATTTGTTTCACTTGGATAACTATGTTGGTGGTGTAATGGTTTAGGTGCTTATGTTCTGGGTGTGGTGTCCCGAGTTCGAATCCCGGGAGGACCATTATTCTTTCATTAGTTCATTCAAGTACATTGGGGTTTGTAATTGATGATTAATGTTAAGAATGGGGTGTTACTTATATTATGCCGGGGCGAAATATTGTTTGCCCTTAGAACAAGGAAACAGGATAACAAGGGCGTATTGACATTGCTTTACAAATAATGGTTCAAAGTCAGTACGTAAGCTGCGCATAACAATAATAATAAAACCATATTGTGTGGTACATTCTCAGATTGAAGCAGCCAGTTATGCTCCATGGTGGTGTGGTCCAGCAGAAATCCACCATCAGTGAAAAAAAAATGAAAAATAGGATTTCGTACCGTCATCCTCACCATTGCGTAACAAGGTGATGTAACACGACCGCTTTTTTGGGCAATTTCTTATGTTTTTGGTGGCAATATTTCGTGGCTTTTTTACACTCATATCGGAAACACTCTCTCTCTCTCTCTCTCTCTCTCCCTTTCGCTTTCTCTCTCTCTCTCTCTCTCTCTCTCTCTCTCTCTCTCTCTCTCTCTCTCTCTCTCTCTCTCCATATATATATATATATATATATATATCATTATGTCTACTTCTGTATATTTATCTAGCTTATCCGCGTATCTACCCATTTCTCTCTTTTAGATAAAAATGCGTATGCCATATTTCCCCATTCATTTCTTTCAAGGTCTACTGTACTACACGAATACTCTAAGACGCTAATTATTGTACACGAATACTCTAAGACGCTAATTATTGTACAAATACCAAAAACATTGCTTATTTAATTACGATAAAAAATCTCCATCGTTTAAGGGGGGTGACCTGCCTTTTTGTCTCTCCTTTTCTCTCTTTCTCTAGCTTGTATCCATTCGACCCCATTCAGCCAACTGTCTTAAGACGTTTACCCCCCTCCAGGTGTCAATATTTTCCTGGCGAGCGGTAGCGAGCCAGCATATATATATTTTTGTTTTACAGCAAGCTAAATTTATACATTTTTCAATAGAAAAATTTCTCCGGCGAAGCCGGATTTCTCCATACAATGCTGGCTCGCTATCGCTCGCCAGGAAAAAATCGACACCTGGATGGGGATAAACGTCTTAAAACAGTTGGCTGAATGGGGCCAAATGGATATAAGCCAGAGAAAGAGAGAAAAGGAGAGAAAGAGAAAAAGCAGGTGACCCCCCTTAAAGTGTCAGAGCATAAGACTATATCCTTTGATGTTATGGATACCCTCTCGTACCCTCTCATACCCTCTCATACGCTCTCATACCCTCTCATAGTTACAAGGTTGAAATGTCTCTGCAGATTATTTTACATAAACAAAAAATAAAATCAAAATAGAAACACACACACACACACACACACACACACACACACACACACACACACACACACACACACACACACACACACACCTGTTATCACCTTTGCGTGTTCACCAGGAATTTATTAGGGATGGATTTGCCCTAACCCTTTGTCGCCAGTCTGTTAAATAAGCCCATCCATAATATTATACACACTCCACTATTGTAGGCAAACAGCGAGGGAGGGACTACCTTTCTGCACACATTCTCCTTTTGTTTCTAATCATTTCCTCTGCATAATTTTGGTTGAATAAGATATTACATTAGAATTTATATGATTTTCTTTTATAGAAATCACTACCGGTAACATCCTTTGCTTTATTATCTGGTAACTATTAGACCATTTTGTTCAGTTTAGCTAGGACGTCTACCAAACTATCTCAATTAATCCTTTTAGCTACCATATATCTTTCCTAAGTTGCATTAAAATATTCTTAATGTAGCTGAAATAAAAAACAAATTATATGTGAGTGAGGGAGGCAAAAGGCAGAACTGCCTGTAGCGAGTGCCTCCCCCAGAGTTGAAAGAGTGACAGGGCCAAAATCAAGGGACGTTCGAGTCAAAATTCCTGGACACACGGAGTTTGAAGCAATTTAAGTCATAGGAAGAGGGAAAGACTGATTCTGGGAGAGCGTTCCAGAGTTCAGCTGTTGAATAGAAGAAAGACAGTAATGTTTCACTCTTGTGTTGGAGAGTTGCACAGAGTAGGGGTGGGATTGTGTTGCAAGACGGGTACTACGTGCCCTACGTACAGTAGAGGAGGTGGTATACACTTAATTAAATAGATGTCACCGGTACGGCACGGATTAAAGCGACAAAATCAGATGAACAAAGCTCACAGGCAGTGCGAATCTTATCATGATTCCTGGTAATTGTTGACGCGTAGATGAGCAAGAAAACCTTAAATATGCTTACAATAAATAAATAGTATCTTTGATTCTAATGCAACACAAAATATTCTTATCAAACTACGCAAAGACGTTCTTGATTGTCAGATATGTAATATTAGCGAGCCGTGGCATAGTCAGTAGAACATCAGCTGCTGATCAAAGAGTCGGCGGATCGAGCCCACGATGTCAAAATGTTATTGGTAGATGTAAAGTCTGTGCAACTTGACCTAGCGATTCATGACAATCGCCAAATGTTCATGGCGGGAATTACGGCGTCTGACAACACAAATAAAACAAATAAAAAACAGTTTAAGCCTACACAGATAAACTCGATTTGTTCCTGCATGTGTACCGTATATTTACAACGTGTGAGGAAGATGTGGATGGATGAACACATTAATTGAATAGAAAGAAAAACTGAGCGACGAATGAAATGAATGAATGAATGCATGAAGAAAAGGGAAGATTAATGAATGCCGGAACAAAATGAAGGAAGGAAGGAAGACGGCAAGGAAGGAATGGAGTACAGAAGTAAAGAAGGAAGGAAGATCTTAATGAATGAAGACAAGATCAAGCATAGAATGGATTGAGTGAATGAGTGAGTGAGTGAGGGAGGGTGGGGCATGGAGTGAATGAAGTACAGAAGTAAAGAAGGAAGGAAGATACAAAGGAATACAAAGGTCTTAATGAATGAAGACAAGATCAAACATAGAATGGATTGAGTGAATGAGTGAGTGAGGGAAGGAGTGGGGCATGGAGTGTACCTTGTAGCTCCATGGGCCGGAGAATGACTCGGGAGTATGATCCAGTAATGAGCTAGGGGGAGGAGCTTGCAGAAATGGAGGGAGGGGTTGGAGTGAGAGCGGGAGGGGGAGAGAAGGGAGAGGGAAGTAAGAATAGGGGGGGAGGGGGGAGAAGAAGGGCGTGTCTGTGGGAGGGCGTGCGGAGGGGGGGCGGCGGGGGGAGGGGGACAAGAACTGGGGCAAGCAACTGAAGGAATGAAAGAGGGAGGGAGAGAAGATTGGAGGTATAAAAGAGCGTGGACTTCCTGGAGTCATCACCACATACCCTCTACACCAGGATTAGGAAACACGACTTCTTGTTCCTCCTATCCCACACACTACTTCGGTCCCTCAGCGCCTTCGCCGTGAGTATATTCCGCAGAAGGTGTTTGTCGTGGTGGAGGGCCTTTGAGTTTGGTGTGCACAAAAGTGGAAACGACGGACGAAGCGCGATCGAGGTTGTCAAGTGGAGTATAAAGTGGAGGAAATCTGTTTAAGTGGATCGATCACTTGGAAAAAGTGTAAGAGGCTTATTGGGATTTACCGAGTGCAAGAAGTGCTAATTGACGACAGAAGATCTAAGTAAAATCTTACATATAGGAAAGTGAAAACACCAATTGATATGCATGTGTGATATTTTGCAGTGTTCATCACGTTAACATGACGGAACAACTGACAAAAACGTTGAATGTGTTTGGGTTTCGTGTTACACATAAATGGGATTATACTCAGTCGAGAAGAAAACTATGCATGAAAGAGAGATCTTAGCTAGTATGAAAGTCTTAGAATAGAATAGTTAATCAAATGTAAGGGGAGTAAATCTTGGAGTTTAAATATATCACAGCTAAAGCTTTGCAGGGATATAAAGTGGAGGAAGTTTAAAAGAACAGAATAGACAAATTTTGCATGGGGATTAGGTTTGGGGCAGTTGCATATGCGAACACAAAAATTTGGACTAAGTAATTCAAAGGATTATATGCACTAAAAGAAGCACCGGAGAAAATGATATAGCAGACCATATCCATGAACGTCATATGCATCGGTAGCAGCATGTGTTGCATATGCATCGGTAGCAGCATGTGTTGCATATGCATCGGTAGCAGCATGTGTTGCATATGGTAGAGGATGATATAGCAGACCATATCCATGAACGTCATATACATCGGTAGCAGCATGTGTTGCATATGCATCGGTAGCAGCATGTGTTGCATATGGTAGAGGATGTGAGCTCCGCAAGATATGATCATCATAGGCTACTACAATGACAACTGTGATCATGACATACATACCCATGGAGCGATATGATCACGGGCGTAGGATATGTTCAGTATAGAAAGAAATGTCAGTACATGATACTATTACTTATGATTGTTGGTATAATATAATTATAATCTTTAACATAATATAGTAGTCTTGAAATTCGTACTGGTAGCCACTTAACCCTTTCAGTATATGGCAGAATATTTTCAAAGCGAAAAGTATACATTGAAGTGCATGAATATATTAACATATTTTCGAGCTGCCAAAACATGGTACTGGTATAATTATTATGATCTCGATATACAACCATTTTCAAAGACAAAACGAATAAACGCAGTAAAAACTCATAAAACCAATATCATAATATAATTATGCTAGGGACTTGAGTTCTCGAAAAGGGGTTCTAGTACTGAAGCTATTCTTGACTCCGTGTGCTGGCTTAATAATCCAGAAGGGTTCTGAAGTCTTATTTTAACTAACTAATTAATAATGGACGTTTCTTAGTAGATATGATCATGGTAAAATAGGATCAGGTTATAGAATGACCAACACATTGTCGTGTTCTCTCTCTCTCTCTCTCTCTCTCTCTCTCTCTCTCTCTCTCTCTCTCTCTCCACCACACCGTAACGCCGCGTGTGGATAAAATCTTGATAACAGTGGTGTTGAAATGATATGAATGAGGAACATCCCGTCTGAGAGATGCCGGCAGAAAGTATGGGCGATAGTAGGGAGGGATATGGTTGTAGAAAATACCACCGAGCGATTGTATTTCTCTTAGATAGAATGGGTTGCATACCTATTCATATTATTTCATCAAACAACTTTACTTCTTAAACTCAATTAATGGAATCAACAAATAAATGTGGCACTCCAAGGACTCGAACCTAGGATACTCACACCGAATTACCAAACAATTAGATATAGCTTGTCAATCTTCGAGGACGTCTTTTCACTTAATTGTGGCTAGCATCAAACGATTTTATTCAGGTAGGGAAGCCATCTAGAAATCAAACGTTAATATGTATCGCAATTAATCCTCTGAATCCCACAATATCCTCTTAAACTATAACAAATCGTCTACTAATAGCCTGAATAAAGGAAAACACGAGTCCTCGAATTTCGCTAATGTTAATATAGTAAGCATTTGATATCTACCTCAAACAATTAGAGTATGTGTTTTCTGGGCTATGTCCTTTTAATTTGGATAAAACCATATATCAGACAAAGACTGATACGTTGACTATGGTTATTGTTTATAATCATAGTAATACAAATATATACCTGTATAATCAATTTGCAAAGTTCCATATAAATATATACCCGGTATATATATATATATATATATATATATATATATATATATATATATATATATATATATATATATAATATATATATATATATATTTATATATATATATATAATACTTAATAGTGTATATGTACTTTCTCTAATGGAAGCGCTTAGTCAACATACAAAATATTTTTTTTTTATCTGAGGCATTATTCGTGTAACGCTTTCTTGAATCCGGTCTTCGTATTTTCCTTTAAGAGGGAGGGAACTGTTTTCTTGTGGACCCCTTTCTCCCTCATGTCTATAGATAGCTAAAGCACAACATGAGAAGCGCGTCCTCGTATAATGCCAGGGTTAGGAAGGAGGATCTTGGCACAGAAGTAACCCTCTACCTACCCTATGTTACATAGGGTATACATAACACCACTGCTTGTCGATAGTCCATTCATTGTAGGTGGGCCAGAAGTGTTAGCCCATAATCTCTATAACCCATAAAGTGCTAGATCAATTGGGTTATATATAAACAGTTATTATATTAACATTTACTATCAATAACAGTCACAAAATATATACATGAATACGCAGTCATTGTGAATGAGTATTCCGAATTATACACTGCATATGAAGCTGTCCACAAAATGTCAGTATATCACTAACAAAATAATTAATAACTAAACTTATACTGATTTTAAAACAACTATTTACTTATTCATTTGATTAACCCTTTCAAGATCCAATACACTTTTAATTTCTGCCAAACTATTTTATTCAGATTAGGATGGGTATATGGAAGTCAGTGGGTTAATTGAGATAGTCTTTACCCTTATAATTCCCACAGGTCCTTCTTATATTGTATCTAATCCTCTAATGATAGCCAGAATAAACTGCCAAAATGCGTCACAATGTTCAAAGGGTTAACGGTAATAGACGTATGAACACGGCCAAGTCTATACATAATAATGTCGAGAAACCTAGTAACTACTCGTATTGTACACGAACAAAACATAACCGTGTTGTTTCTCTTCACTCTATCTTCCAACTGCGTTCGTCAGTAATAAAAGCCCGGTAATAATAATATAAGTAACACCCCGTTCTTAACATTAATCATCAATTACAACCCCCAATGTACTTGAATAAACTAATGAAAGCATATGGTCCTCCCGGGATTCGAACTCGGGACACCTCATCCAGAACATACGCATCTAAACCATTGCACCACCAACACAATAATAATGATAATAACAAGCCAGGTAATAATGATAACACTAGCCCACCACCTCTTCGTTTCCACTCCCTTCTTCCGTTTTACAGTTTTCTTCACTCTGGCCTTTGAGAACAAGTTTTGTCCATCTCTTTACCAACCTCACCCCCTCTCCTTATTATAATGTTTTTGTTTTATGCGAGTGAGGGAGACAAACGGCAGAACTGCCTGTAGCGAGTGCCTCCCCCAGAGTATCAATCAATTACTTTATTAAAATACACAATTTACCAACATCTACACTTGAAAAAAGTACAATCACTTAGCATTTGATAGGAAGAAGGTTAAATGCAACATTTATCAATACTCTCTTTCGTATAAAACAATTCCTTAAGTTAGGTGAGGTGCAAGACCAGTTAACTTTATGACAAACTTAAAATAGATAAACAACAGAGCCTAACCAACACACATGAACAATTACAATCACCTGCTATAAGTTAAATAAAAAAGATAAAACACATCTGTATATCAATCAAGCTTTCTAACATAGCTGTTGAAGTTAGGTGAGCGTAAGCCAAGTTCGTTAGTACGGACATATTTTCTTGTTAAGTTAGTGGTGATAATGTGTGTGTGTGTGTGTGTGTGAGTACTCCAGTTTTAGTAGCGTCAGTTTGAGGTAAGCGCTCCAGGTAATAATATGCAATCGTCTCCCAAATTCACCACCACCGTTTTAAGCCGGTATCACACGAGCGCTTTTTCACTCAATATTTATCCTTAACACTGGTCTGGCAGCTTGTGAGGTAAAAATGTAGAATATTTCGGTCATCTAAATTCATCTATCAACAGTCTAGTTTCCGATACCAGTGCAAAATATTCCAGAAATGTTGCCAGAATTGTTTTGATCATCGAATGTTGGCTATAAAAGCTCTCGTGTGATACCGGCTTAACAATCATATCCACCATCACCACTACCACTACCACCACCACCATTACAACCATATCCACCATCAACACTAGAACCACTACCATATCCACCATCACCACCATCGTTACTACCATATCCACCATCACCACCACCGCTACCACCATATCCACCATCACCACTACCACTACCATACCACTATCACTACCACCACTCTCTGTACAGGCGGGGTTCTGGTATTTATTAGGGCTATTAGCTCAATTGGACCTAATTAACTTATATAACGTATTTTTACTGCATATTTTAAAAAATAGTTTACGTGATCCAAATCTAGATTTTATTTCATTGTGCTTTATTAACTTTTACTCCTTTATAGTTTTCACATTTATTTAAAAACCTTAATTTTAATGTTAACATACTCAGGCTGGTAACTAATTATTATACTTTTAGCGTATTGAAACTTAATTGTTCATCCACTATGCAATAAATGTTATGCAACATAGCCTGTATTATGAAATAAATTAATTGAATTGAATGGTATCACCACCACCATTACCACCACCACCACCACCATTACCACTACCATCGCTACTACAACCATCATTACCACTACCACCACTACTACCACCTCAACTTGCATAACCACCGTCATCATCACCATTTCTCTCTCTCTCTCTCTCTCTCTAATAATATATATAGAAATAGGTGTATGCTACCTCATTATCATATTTCACACGTTCCTATTGTTTTCGTTGTGTGTGTGTCTGTGTGTGTGTGTGTGTGTGGGTGTGTGTGTGTGTGTGTACAGTCACGCTCAAAGGCTGTATTCTACCACCTTCATAAAGTCAATTCAGTATTTAAATAAATCAAGTAAAAACCAAAACAAAGCAAAAGTATTAATACATATGAACAAAGATTATATATTCATGTTCTGCTCACATTTATGGACGACTAATGTTTCCAAACTAAAATAAAGCAAAATCTGCAACAGTAATAAAACAAAACATCATAATAACAAACAAAACGTCGGATCAGATAGAGTTAAAGAGGGTGTTCACAGGATCCACGACGTCCAGCTAATCTCGCTAAGGAAAGCTTGTGTGTGTTTCTGGACCCTCTTCTTCCTGTTCAGCGTCATTAGTGTTGACATTTCAAGACGTTTGCCCCAATAGTTTGGTAATTATAAGACATTTCGCCACATTTAGTTGTCAGTATCAAGACAGTTCTTGCTGTAATTTAGGAAGAACCGGCCTTCGGCCGGCAGATTTCTCTAAAAAAAAAAAAAAAAAAATGTAAATTATATATGAAAAGCAGGTGTCTCTCTTTCTCTCACACGAACAGCCAAGTCATTAACGCTTTCTCTCTCTCTCTCTCTGTCACGACCAGCCAAATCATTAAACAGGGCCCTAGTCTCTTTCCAAACACCACGCGACATGCTAACATCCCAAAGTTATATTCGCCTTTACACATTTTTCCCCTTTGCGTTTGGGTCGTGTTTGTGGCATGTTTCAAAGGAGGGTATTTAAATTGTGAGTGGCTATAAATTTGAAGTTTTTTTTGTGTTCTGCTGTTCCATTTGTGTGTGTGTGTGTTTTAATGGTTTGCATTTTCTGGCTTTCATTTACTTAACCCCTTGAGGATTATGCCGCGTTTTGACAGTTTATTCTGGCTAGCATTAGACGAATTTATACAGCTTAGGAAGGATCTGTGGGAATTAAACGGGCAAAGACTATCTCAGTTAACCCTCTAACTTCCATATACTTTGCATAATCTGAATAAAATCGTCTAATTACAGCCAGCAAATCGTAAATAAATGCGTCATCGTATCTTGAAAGGGTTTTGTTCCTTGCTCACTCGGCCAGGTACCGCTTGTATCTTTCACTGTTTTATATATCAACTCCCCCCCCCCCCCTCTCTCTCTCTCTCTCAAATTTAGCTATCAATATTAAAGGTTATCTGTTTCCCTGTGTATTTCTTCTTCTTCGTCTCTCTCTCTCTCTCAAAATTTGCGTGGCTGTCAATCGTTAAAGGTTATCTGCCTCCCCGTCTTTCTTTCTCTCTTTCTCTCTCTTTCTCCCTGGACCGTGAACCATTCGGGTCTTGTCTCCAATATCCACAATGCCTCGCTCTGCATTTTGATCCCATCTTAAATTTCACCCTTTTTCATGAGATATCGGAAAAACTGGGAGGTGTGTGTGTGTGTGTGTGTGTGTGTGTGTGTGTGTGAGAGAGAGAGAGAGAGAGAAAGAGAGTGTGTGTGGGTGTGCTCGTGTTGGTGTGTGTTCGTGTGTGTTCGTGTGTGGGTGTGCCCGTGTGGTGTGTGTTTGTGGGTGTGTGTGTGTGCCTGTGTTATGTGTGTGTGTGTTTGTGACTTTATGAGAGAGAGAGAGAGAGAGAGTACAAGAAAGTGCTCTATATCGCTCAGAGATAATACTAATTTCCCCTCTATCTCTCCATCTTATCTCCCCAATCTCTCTTCCTGCCATAGTATCTCAGGTTCTATTATGCTTCGGACATTTCACAATACTTCGGAAAATATACATTCAAGTTACTAATTAATGCACGATAATTTTATGGACGGGTTTCATAAATCTGCAAATTCCCATTCCTCCCTATGTTTCATGTTGTTCCTTATATGAAAATTATTTTGTATAAATAGTTATTTTCTTCTCTGATACAATATTTAATTTAATTAATGAAGTTATATCATTATATTAGATTATAAACGAAAATATGATTGAATTGTTTCTAAAGTTTGATGAATATAAATAACGAGTTTATTTTGTCTTCAAATATAACTCACTTCCCTGGCAAATAATTATCCAGCTATCTGTATACCACCAAATATCTCTCTCTCTAACAACCGATAAAGCAGAAGGCACGCTCCACTCCTCAATACTGCAGCACACTTTTTTTCCCCCTAACCTCCTCCGAAGACAAACTCTTGCGGGCCACTTCCTTCCGAGGTCGCAGATTTCTAGCCCAGTTGCGCTAGTTTTGAGTTGCGGAAATTTTTTGAAAGTTTACGGGTGTTAGGTCGCTTTTCAGACACTATAATCACGATCTATAGTCGGTAAATTTTATCCCTTGGCAACTTATTTTCCGATACTTATTGAAATAGATAAGAAACTAATCTATTGCTCTGTAACTTAAGTGTCAATTTCTCAGAATTTAAAGCATATTTCGCTACAAAATCGTCGTAATAGCCGAATAAACAAGGAGACATGGCAATTTACCGTCAGCTGAAAAAAAGCAAAACAGACTATGCTGAAAAAACCATGTCAATATGGCTAGACACTAACAGAAAATGCATTTATAAGGAGTAAATGGGCTATTTCGTGTTTTTTTTCTTCTGGCTACTGGGCGGGTTTCATGCTGGCGGAACTGGTTACGCTGCTCTCTTTCGCGGTAAAATGGAGCAGATCTGACCAATAAACCTGCTCACCTGTCCGACTTGGCTGTCTACCTTGAACCCTCGAACGGTGGTTTTTTGCGACTCTTGTACCCCGCCCTCTGCTTTAGTTCTCTAGTGTATTGGGGCGTGTACAGTGTGTGTGTGTGATATCCTCTTCCTCCGCCTCCTCCCCCACTTCACTCTGATTCATTTGATTCTCCTTCTACTACCTCTCATCGCCCTTTCTCTCCAATTCCTCTTCTCACCTTGCATTATTTGGCCTTCTTCCGACACCTACTCCTTCTCCTCTTCCTCATCGTCCTCCTCCTCCCCGAACACCTTCTCTACCAATTCCTCCTTCTCCTCCTCCTCCACCTTCATCCTCATCGTTCTCCTTCTCTACCAATTCCTCCTTCTCCTCCTCCTCCACCTTCATCCTCATCGTTCTCCTTCTCTACCAATTCCTCCTTCTCCTCCTCCTCCACCTTCATCCTCATCGTTCTCCTTCTCTACCAATTCCTCCTTCTCCTCCTCCTCCACCTTCATCCTCATCGTTCTCCTTCTCTACCAATTCCTCCTTCTCCTCCTCCTCCACCTTCATCCTCATCGTTCTCCTTCTCTACCAATTCCTCCTCCTCCTTCTCGTCCCCCTCGTCTCTTAGTCTTCCTCGCCCTCCCCTTGCACCTACATAACCCTCCACCTTCTCCCCTTCCATCAGAATACACGAAATCAGGTCCAAATGATCGATACTAGATCCTTCAATGCAAAAAAAGTTACGTCCACACCAGGTCGACGAACGGACCCTCTGCCAAGGAAGGTACAGGTGGTGAGTACGAGGGTCCACGCAATCAGGTTTTACTACACAATTATCTAGGAACTGGAGCACTTTTTGTTATAGAGAGATTCACATTGTCTTCAGGGGGTCAGAAAAACAAGCACTGTCAATGTCAAAAGTTGTGAGTGTGTTCTGTATTTACTGTTTCAGCTATATTTGTACTTTCTTGATTTAGGGACAAATACTCCATAATCATTATTTTGTTTGTTCATGTGAATACAGTCAATAATTAAATAGTGTTGCACCTTCACAATACAAGCTTTATTATATCTCTTAATTATAATAATTTAAACACATCCTTTTGAGAAAAAAACAAAAAAAAATCGATCATTTACGTCCATATAAATACTAATCACAAATGACTATAAATGCTTTATTTATGTGTGTTCTAAGGCTAACACATGCCTAGTTTTGATAGAGTGAAAATTACAAAGGTAGGGCAGGACTTTTGAAACTGACGGTACAAGATACAGAAATGGGAGCACTTACATAGATACAAATTATCTTCGGGGTCATAGCGAGGGTACAAACACGCTCAGTATTTATGTAACACCTTCAAGACTTGTCAAATAGTTTTATGGTTTGGACATATCTAAATAAATCTTTAAAACACGTGATAAAAGCTCTTAGAGATATACATTTCATCTTAGAGATATACATTTCATCTTAGAGATATACATTTCATCTTAGAGATATACATTTCATCTTAGAGATATACATTTCATCTTAGAGATATACATTTCATCTTAGAGATATACATTTCATCTTAGAGATATACATTTCATCTTAGAGATATACATTTCATCTTAGAGATATACATTTCTTAGTTTGTTACCATTTTTCTCCTGGTGAGCAAAAGCCAACCTTCATTTTAGAAGGAACCGGCCTTCGGCCAGGACATTTTCCTACCGAAATATGCACACATTTATCTTGATGGGGACTTGGGGGATTTATTTAAGCTTGATGGAAGTGTAGGGATGAATCTCAACAAAAATTGTAATAATAAATATATAAGTGAACCAGTAAATACAAAAACCAGTAAATACAAAAATATCTCCTTAGTTAGCTCATTGAGACAAAACATTTCACCCGAGTAAGATTTGGGACATAAACTGACAAACACCCAAGTAATAAAACATGATAATAAATATACAACAAAATACATAAATAAACAAATAAATAAATAATTATAAAGAACAACCACTCGAAAGATAAGGGAAACCCAACGGAAACCTCCAAACACGGGCACAACGCAACCACAGCAGTTCTTGTAATAAACCCAACGGAAACCTCCAAACACGGGCACAACGCAACCACAGCAGTTCTTGTAATAAACCCAACGGAAACCTCCAAACACGGGCACAACGCAACCGCAGCAGTTCTTGTAATAAACCCAACTGAAACCTCCAAACACGGGCACAACGCAACCGCAGCAGTTCTTGTAATAAACCCAACGGAAACCTCCAAACACGGGCACAACGCAACCGCAGCAGTTCTTGTAATAAACCCAACGGAAACCTCCAAACACGGGCACAACGCAACCGCAGCAGTTCTTGTAATAAACCCAACGGAAACCTCCAAACACGGGCACAACGCAACCGCAGCAGTTCTTGTAATAAACCCAACGGAAACCTCCAAACACGGGCACAACGCAACCGCAGCAGTTCTTGTAATAAACCCAACGGAAACCTCCAAACACGGGCACAACGCAACCGCAGCAGTTCTTGTAATAAACCCAACGGAAACCTCCAAACACGGGCACAACGCAACCGCAGCAGTTCTTGTAATAAACCCAACGGAAACCTCCAAACATGGGGACAACGCAACCGCAGCAGTTCTTGTAATAAATCCGGATGAGTTGGCGAAAATAGTGGAAGATACAAAAAACTGGACACTTTGGGAGAGGGGGGAGGGGGGGGGGGTTGGTTGGAGGGAGGGGTTGCATCGGTCACTGTCAATTATATCGGTAGATGGATAGTTAATTGGCTGAAACAATGTACGGTCGCGCTAATAAGTCATGTCCCAGCTGTCATTACGTTTGGCTTGCTCTGTGCCGTATTAATGTCTGTCAGATGTTGAATAGGGTGGGTAAGAGTAGGATCATGTTTGTATATTTCACTCGATAGGAAGAAATGAAGCTTAGCTATTGCTGATACCAATTATTAATCAAAACATACTTGGTGCCGAGACATCACTTATTAGCGCGATTGTACTTTGCAATTCATATACACAGATTTGGGGTTTTAACAAATTACGAAACTCAATTACTACATAAAATAGGCGCTACATAGAAATTCCTGAATGAACTGTTGTCTCCACAAGCTGTACACTATATTATAGCTTCACGCAAATCATTAACATATTACGAGAATCCCGCCCATACCCACGCCCACACACACGCCCATATACACGCCGACACACACGTACATTTCCACACACGCCTATACCCACGCCCACACATAAGTACAGCCCACACACGCCTATACCCACGCCCACACATACACCCACGCCCATACCCACGCCCATACCCACGCCCACACACCGAGTACATATTTATGTATTCTATAATTTATCTATTTACTGTTATTATTAATTTTTAGGTTTCTCCCTAGACCTCCATCAAGCTTAAAGAAATACCCCCAAGACCCCCTTCGAGAAAAAATCGTGCATTAATCGGTAGAATAATGCGGCGGCCAGGACAAAATCAACACCTAGACGGCACGAAAGGTCTTAAAATAACCAAACTAACGGAGAAAATGTCTTAAAACCTCAATAGTAATGGGGCTATACAGGCCACGCAGAATAACACATATGCAGCCTTTTTATTCCACTCACACATATCCATCTTTACTCTTTGTGTGGCCTATATAAGGAAAGTTGGGCGGTGTATGAGGGGTTGTTATTATGGGGGTAGGCTAGTGCTTGGGTTTTGGTCTATATATTTATTTATTTATATATTTTTGAATTTCCTCGCTAGACCTTCATCAAGCTTAGAAAAGCACCCATTAGACCCCCTTTCAAGATATATTTTTATTTTTTTCAGTAGCCGGTTCCTTCTACAATTAGAGGCTCGCTGTCGCTCGCCAGGAAAAAATCAACACCTAAAGGGCACGAAAGGTCTAAATATTTACAACAAAATGAGGCAAAAGGTCTCAAAATCGCCAAACTAATGACACTTTACTCACCGAATACCTAGCTTCACTTTGTTATGGGAAATAGAAGAGAAGTGGGAATCCCTCACACCGCTACACCAGATAATATATCAATCATAATCTGGTGTGGCAGTTTGAACGGCTGACCTCACATATAAGGTAATGCCGTGGGGTATTCCATGTTACTTTTTATCTGATGTAGCCGATCGAACACGTTGGCGTCGGAATAAATCTGGTTCCGGGTTTGGTGTGTGTGACTCGTGAAATAAACGTAACTCTATGTGCAATTCTAAAGTCATGAACGCAAATGACTCAAGACACAAAATTACAGATGCCACACACTTTTTCTAAATAATTATATGTTTTCAGTAGTAACACAAGAATACTCAAGCATAAGAATACTCAAGCATAATAATCTTGCCTCTTATAATAGAAAGGCAATTATACATGTATACACAAAGGGTTGCCAAATGAAAGAATATACAAAAACCCAACAAAAACAATCGGCAATTAATTGTTTTATATTATTATGCTTTATTTCTGTTTGTGTTCAACAGAGGAAATGGAACACGGAACCATACAGCTGATTGCCCATCATAACAACCAGGAAAATCATAAACAATGGTTGAAAAAAGATGAAGCTCACTTACCGACCACAGAAGCGCTTATTCCGGCAATTTTCGATGATTATTATTTTGTTCGTACTAATTTCGCATTGGTGAGGGCTGGTCCTGTCCAGCGTGAGGTTTGGCATCCTCTACCTAACCTTAGCCGTTTCTGTCTGTCTCTTTTCCTGTACTACTTGCCCTACTTTGTGGACGGGAGGACTAGGAATCCTCATCCCCTTGTAAATTTCACCTACTAGACAAGAGAGAGAAAGGGGTGAGGGAACGCTAAAGTGGTCCCGAACCCTAAGAATTGAAACTATAAATGTTGTTTCTGTTTGGGCTCTGCCTCGAGTCGGCCACCCCCAGCAATGGGGTATGTGCCGGGGTATATACATACATGCATAGTAATTTCGTATTGACATCGGAAACTAGATCGAAGCTAGATTATGTTAGAAAATATGATTCTTATGGAACTTATAATTTGAGGCTTCCAAACAACAACTGCCCGTAAAAGTTGACGGCAAATCGCTCATGTGACAACCTGAAAATAACGCCAATTTCACCAAAAGAGGAGGGAATACTCAAAGGCTTTACTGATTCTATGAACGCCGCAATCCATAATTCTATTTTATGATACATTTCGAAAAAACACAGGAAATAATAATACACACAATATTTCACTAGGATGAATACAATAAGTTCACAACGCTACGCTCAAACAAAGCTCAACTCTCGGCAGCGAAGAGCTAAACAAAGAAGATCAAATACAATTATCCATCATAAGCAATCTGAAAACACTCATCAAGCAGAGAGAGAGAGAGAGAGAGAGAGAGAGAGAGAGAGAGAGAGAGTGCGTCTGTGTGTGAACAAAAGAATGGAACACAAACTCTTTCCTGGTTTATGTTTTATACTTCCTATTTGAGAATGCGGTAGGGTTATTCTATTGTATACAGAAAACGGGAAATGGCATGGTTATATGATTACAAAATTACAGTTGCCAATCAAATATATTAGAGTCATAATCTTCAATCAGTGCCACTATTCCTCGCCCCTCTGATCCGAACCGCTCAACGTAGAAGATGAGCTACACTTACCCATCATAAATAATAGGAAAAAGTCAATCATTTGCTTCAGAGATATTGGAACACACACACCCTTCCCCCTATTATTAAAGTTTCTCCACACGCGAATTCGATTGTGTAATTAAAATATGTGTGTGATAACCCGGGTTCGAATCCCGGTGGATCATATATACTTTAATTAATTTCATTGGGGGTGTGGTGGTGAGATTAATAAAAATAATATAATTTGAAAAAAACAAAAAAAAACAGGAAGAGACGCGGAAATATGATTACGAATACTAAACCATACATTATCAAACAACCATATCGCTACAACAGTGACAGATAATACAGGATATACCATGGGTAAGCGATTATAATTAACTACCAAATATTATCTTACAATCAAAATACTATTCAAAAGACAAAACAAAATAGAAAGCTCAACCCAAAATAACCTCAAAACGAAATACTAAACACAGATGATGAAATACACTTACCCACATTAAGAAATCTGAAAAATAAAATTATTATAAAATTATCAGAATTGATGTACATTAATAAAACTATCAGAATTTATGTACATTAATAAAACTATCAGAATTTATGTACATTAATAAAACTATCAGAATTTATGTACATTAATATAGAACAATACAAATCCGTTCCTGTATATTTTAGACTTTGCATGCAAGAATGCCATTATGTACTACAATCTCAAACAAACATATGAAGCTACACGGATACTCGGTTACTTACAAAATACTCTATCATATGAACTATCTTAAAACCACAAAACTATGCCATTGCGAGAGGTAATAGAAATTCCAAGTAGAAACAAGAACCGTTTACCCCTCAGAACCGAGACGTTAAAAGTAGAAGATAATATCCATTTACCCACCCCCAACTATCGGTAAATGACGCCCATTACCCCATCAGAACACAGGGAACACTCAGTCAAAAACATACCTGATCGTTTTGTACCTAGGTCACGCTCCGGGAAGACACTCGAGATATAATGGGCGAAAGCAAGCAGTGAGAAAGGTGGGGGCAGAAGAGGGAGAGGTACGGTGTTCATTAGCGACGAAGAGAGAAGGGGGAATGGGAGGAGAAGAGGGAGAAAAGAAGAGACAAGAAGACAGACACAAGCAGCCACACACACACACACAGCCATGAACAACACAGACACACAAGCACTAAGTTATTAAGATACACACATACGCAATAATTAATGGATGAATAGATAGATAAAAATATAGATAGCAAAATGCCAGAAGAGGTAGATAGATAAATAGATAGATAAATAGATAGTTAGATAGGTAGATTGGAAAGAGGAAGCTAGGTAGAAGGAAAGCTACACGAGACAATACTCCGGAGTGAAATAATTACGAGAAGCAAGGTGAAAAGGACGAGACATAGGAGTTATCAATGATATATATATATATATATATATATATATATATATATACGGTATTATATACATATGCATTCAAGCACAATCAAACTTTCATAAACACACCACACTACACGTACACAGACACACACACACACACACACACACACACACACACATACTCAAAGACAAAGTAGAGCGATTATAAGTAAGAGAAAGTATTAATAATGTCTACCAAAAATAGGGCATTATATTATAATGTATGCCGAGTGTAAATTCTACTGGTAAATAGTGTATGGTTATCTGTTGTTTAAAAAATAACGATAGAATTAACACCAAATTCGTGAAATATTGAGAGAGAGAGAGAGAGAGAGAGAGAGAGAGAGAGAGAGAGAGAGAGAGAGAGAGAGAGAGAGAGAGAGAGAGAGCAAGCAAAAACAGGTATTCTAGTTCCAACACTATCGCCAAGAACGTCAAGTTCAAGTTCAACACACTTAATTAATCTGAAGAAGCGGGAGAGAGAGAGAGAGACAGAGAGAGTGTGTGTGTGTGTGTATAATTGTATATGTGTGTATGAGTGTGTGTGTGTGTGTATACAGTATATATATAATTGTGTGTGTGTGTGTGTGTGTGTGAATGAGAATGAGTGAGAGAGAGAGTGAGAGAATGAGTACAAAGGAAGGAGTACAAAGGAAATCAAGCAACAACAGATCTAGTGACCCTTCTAGGTTGCTTGTCCTCCAAAACACTGAGGATCAAGTGTCCAAACAGTGGTTTAGAGTGGGTAAGGGAACATTGGAAAGGGAACTACTGCCCTGCCACTAACGTGGCAGGACTAGGAAGTTAGTAGGGGACATATGGGTTAGTAACTGAGGGGAGGATAAAGTTATTCATTTACAAACGCAGTCAGTCGCGGGTTTGATGCGAGATATTTGTCTAGGCGGAATTTAAATGAATCAACGGTGCTGCAGTCTATAACGTCTCGGGGAAGCCCATTCCACAAGTTGACAACTCGATTGAAGAAGAAATTCTTAGATTCGTGCGAGTTAAAAGATTTACCAATAATTTTGCAACCGTTTCCCCGCGTGTAATTAGATTGGTCGATAGTGAAGTACTTACTACAGTTCATATTGTCGATGCCTTTGATGATTTTGAACACTTGAATTAAGTCGCCTCTTAATCTGCGCTGGGTTAAAGGAAATAGATTTAATTCTCTAAGACGCTCTTCGTATGGTTTGTTCTTTAGGCTAGGTATCATTTTGGTAACTCTACGTTGAACTCGTTCTAGCTTGTTTATATCTTTTTGGTAATAAGGGCACCAGGATTGAACGCAGTATTCCAGAAGAGGGCGGACTAAGGAATTGTAAAGGGTTAGGATAACTTCTTTGGATTTATGCTCAAATGACCTGCCTATAAAGCCAATTATTTTGTTTGCCTTCTTAACAACTTCTGAACATTGTTGACTCGGTTTTAGGTTACTCGATATTGTTACTCCCAGATCAGTTTCTCTGTTTACATTCTTAAGCTGAGTGCCATTCATCGAATAGTTTGCTTTCTCATTTAGGTATCCGACATGTAGTACTTTACATTTATCCGCATTGAAACTCATTTGCCAAATTTGGGCCCACATGACAATTTATCTAGATTGTGTTGCATATCGTCAACTTGTTCTTTTGAGAGTACGCTATTTGCAATTTTTGTATCGTCAGCAAATTTTGAGATTGTGCAGGTGAGACCCTCATCTATGTCGTTGATGTAAATTAGAAAGAGAATTGGTCCTAGTACCGATCCCTGGGGTACCCCGCTACTTACATTGGTCCATTTAGATGCCTTACCGTTTATGACTACCCTTTGCTTTCTGTTGCTGAGCCAATTTTCTATCCATTTCAACACACCGTCTTGTATTCCATGCGCTTTTAGTTTTAGCAGTAAACGTTTGTGGGGAACTTTGTCAAAGGCCTTTTGAAAATCAAGGTATATAATATCTACAGCTTTACTCTCATCGTAGAGGTTGAGGATATCGTGGAAGAAGTCTAAGAGGTTTGTTAAACAGGAACGTTTTTTACGAAAGCCGTGTTGAGTATCTTTAAGTATGTTATTTTCCTCCAAGTGATTTACGAGTCTGTCTCGTATGACCGTTTCTAGCATTTTACATACAACTGAGGTTAAGCTAATTGGACGATAGTTACTGGGTAGGGATTTGCTGCCTTTTTTGAATATCGGTGTTACGTTGGCTAGCTTCCACTGATCAGGCATAGTTCCAGACTGCAAGGATTTATTGAATAGTAATGTCAGTGGTTTGGAGAGCTCATTCTTAGCTTCCTTTAGAACTCTAGGCGAGATTGTATCAGGTCCTGGCGTTTTATTTACCTTGAGTTTATCTAAACAATTCAATACTTCTCTCTCTGTAACGGTGATATTGCTTAGAACATCTGAATTATCAATCTGAATCGGCGATGGTGTAGGGATATCACTGAGGTCTTCTGTTGTAAAAACTGATGCAAAGAAGGTATTGAGGGCATTACTCATTTGTACTTCGTCTTTGGTGTATTCTCCTTTTTCATCGACTAACGGTCCAACAGTTGAAGTAACTACTTTTTTCTTTCTGATATAACTATAGAATTCTTTCGGGTTTGTTTTACTTTGATTCGCAATATGTAACTCTAAGGTCTTTTTACTTTGCTTAATTAACTTTTTGGCTTTGCGTCGTAGCTCTACAAATTTCACCCGTTCTTCGTCATTTTGTGAGGATTTTAATCTATCATTAGCACATTTTTTTAGCAAGCAGGCAGTTTGAAATATCTTTATTCCACCATTTGGGCTTATTATTATAAGTGTGGGTATGTGTAGACAAATTGAAAGTACAAGACAGACAAAAGAGGTCCTCCAGTAACCAGTTCCAATATGATCGGCGGCTACGTCAGGCACACTTCCCGGGTCCCTTTAATTAATCCCGCTGACAGGCAGGTGTTCAACTTACCTGACCTCACTCAACCAGGTAGTCCACACGCCTCACCTCAACCCTCACACCTACAACCACAACCAATAGATCACCCATAACTTTGGTGAAATACTGTTGTTGTTTGTTTATGTGCATGAAGGAGACAACAGACAAAGCTCCATGTAACGTGTGTCCCCTCCAAAGTTGAAAGAGTGATAGATCCAAATTCAAGGTACGTTAGAGTAAAAATGTCTGGACACACGGAGCTTGAAGCAGAGTAAGTCATTTAATGAGGAAAAGACATATTGAGGGAGAGAGTTCCAGAGATTACTTATTGAGTAAAAGCAAGACTGGGAAAATTGATTCACTCTTGGGTTAGAGAGTTGGACAGACTAGGGGTGAGAATGTGTTGAAAGGCGGGTACCCCCACTTTCCATAAGGGAGTAGGTATATACACTGAGAAAGCGTTGAAGAACATTGATTATTGCAATTGCGGTAGAAGAGTGAGATATGCAACATTGCTGCGTGTACAAAGAGATTGTAGGGATACTAGGAGAGGTACATTGATGAGACGAAATAATTTTGACTCTACCTTTTGAAGAAGTGCGGTATGGTGGAACCTCCCAACCCATACTAACGATACTCGATACACGGGCGCACAGTGCCCCAGTACAAAGCAAGAAGCTGTGCGGAGCTGAACAATCCACGGAGATGGTTGAGCACATCTAACTTCTGAGAAGCTATTTTGTTAAGTGTGGTAGGCCTAAAAAGATCTTTCCAGGAAAAATCAGAAGAAATATATACATCAGAATATTGGAAGAGGATGAAGGGTTTTTGAAGACTAAGGGAGCTCACCTCATTTTTTGTTTTATCTTTCTCTCCCTCTCTCTTTGGCTTGTATCCATTCGGCCCCATTCAGCCTACTGTTTTAAGACGTTTACCCCCATCCAGGTGTCAATATTTTCCGGCGAGCCAGCATATATATATTATTGTTTTGACAGCAAGCTAAATTTGTACATTTTTCGATAGAAAAATGTCTCCGGTGAAGCCGGATTTCTCCATACAATGCTGGCTCGCTATCGCTCGCCAGGAAGAAATTGACACTTGGATGGGGATAAACGTCTTAAAACAGTTGGCTGAATGGGGCCGAATGGATACAAGCCAGGGAAAGAGAGAACAGGAGAGAAAGATCAAACAAAAAAACGGTGACCCCCCCTTAATGATAGTCTTGTGGGAGAGAGCGCGGGGGTGACAGGAGAAATTGTGGGAGAGAGCGCGGGGGTGATAGGAGAAACTGTGGGAGAGAGCGCGGGGGTGATAGGAGAAATTGTGGGAGAGAGCCCGGGGGTGATAGGAGAAATTGTGGGAGAGAGCCCGGGGGTGATAGGAGAAATTGTGGGAGAGAGCCCGGGGGTGATAGGAGAAATTGTGGGAGAGAGCCCGGGGGTGATAGGAGAAATTGTGGGAGAGCCCGGGGGTGATAGGAGAAATTAGCTCTTGGAATACACCAAATCAAAATCTACACCCTTTCTATCCATTAAAAACCTACATTATTAGTGCACTTCTGTTTAATATCAATGTGTACGGCTCCAACTTTCTTATAGCCTGAAACTCGCAACAGGCCACTTATAATTATATATATATGATATGCTCTACTGGTCGTAAGATCATTTTGTAGTACTTTCTTCCTTTTACTTTTTTCATTTATATATGTATTTGATTGTTCATAATGTGGGTTTCCAAAGCAATATTTCCCCATATTTAATACTTGATAATAATTATATGGAGGATACAGAAATGAAAATCACAATATGACATGTTCAATTGGTGCTAATTAGTTGGCCTTATAAATGACCCGCGTGACACAATCTAAGCTGTCCAAAGTCATTACCATATCTTAAATTGCTCTAAATGATCCATGAGTAATATTTTGTAATTCACTCGACGAGTGTCAACTTAAGGGGAGATTCATATATTTATGTTTGTATATAGATAATATATATATATTTATTGGCCTCCCTAAACTTCCATCAAGATGTAAAGTCACCACACTTATGGGGCGAACGTCTTAAAATGTCAAAAGTAATTGAGCCCATACTCCTACTCCTCACCCACTCCTACTCCAACCCCCCCCCATGCCCCCCCCCCCATTTCACTCACGCCCAGCTTTCACACCATGCACCAGATCTGAAAGGGTGTGATCATGTCCAATGGGGGTGGGGGGGGGGGGGGGGTTATTGGTGCTAGTTTTTGTTGGGGGGGTGAGTGGGTGACTATATTTTATTTTTATTTTTTGTTCTGATTGGGTTGATTTCGCTGTGGTCGGGTCGATGTGTGTGTGTGTGTGAACGAGAGAGAGAGAGAGAGAGTGTGTCTATGTGTTGTTTTTCGTTTATCAGTGCCTGCGCGGGTGTTTCCTTTCGTATACATCTTTCTGTCAGTTTATTAGTCTATCTATAATATCCTATAACTATCACCATCCATCTATACATTCCCGTCGTCCAACACAGAGCATGACTTTATCCTCTTTCAGTACCGGTCTCATCGATTGTATTCCGCCTCATCGATATCCAAATACTACAAGTAATTATCTCGGGTTCTATTCATCTTCTTGTTCATTATACCACTATTTGAAGACCTGATTTGCTTAACCCATACTGTACCGGTGACGTCCTTTTAACTTTATTCTGGCTACTATTAGACGATGTATGGCAGTTTATAAAGGGCCTCCAGCAACTAACAGGCTTCGAACTATCGCACTTGACCCTTTTTACAACCACAGATCCTCCTTTAACTTCACAAAATCGTCTAAATATAGCTATGACACAACAACAAACACGTCGCTGGTACAGAAGGGGTTGATGACGCAATTCCATCTTACTGTAAATATTCCAGAGTGCTTGCATCCACAAATCTATATACTGTGCTTGCATCCACAAATCTATGTATCTTGCCTTAAATATCTATGCATATATATATACAGTATATATATATATATGTATATACATACTGTATATATATATACTGTATATACTTAAATACTAAAGGGAGTGCATAGATATATAAGGCAAACTACATATATTTGTGGATGCAAGCACAGTATATATATATCTGTATTGTAGGCACTAATAAGTTAAATACACCTTGTACACCGAAGCTCGTGTATCTGTTTCTGTCTAAGTCTCCGAGTTCAGTTAAGGACTGCACGCTCATCCCGATAAGTTTGTGCAGCCTTGGTTACTTCGGTGCCTGGTCGGTATTATCCTCAGAATTCAGTATTATAGATTGAAGTATTTGTAGAAAGAGTTTGCGGAACATTTAAGCGCGTCTCGTCGCTAAGTGGCCGTGTTTTCTTAAATATATAGTTCTGCTTTGCCATTGTGCCTGTAACGTATGCTTCAATTTGTTTTCTAAGTGTGTAAATGATGTGCGAATAGAAAACCACTTGCACGTATATTCTTGGGTCCTCCCCCTTTGCACGTACAAGTTTGTGAAGGCAGGTTATACTTCCGTTCCGCTTCCCATAACTTGCACTTGCCTATCATTAGAAGCATTATCGTGGCAACAATAAACTACCTACCACATCCGCAGTAGATATATACTGTATGTGTTTATTTTGTAGTGGACTCTCTTCTGTGTTAATTTTCCCCTTTCTTTCTTTAAATATCATATTAATACCAAGTACTATGTTGCTGCGTCATATTAATACCAAGTTTTCAAAATTAACAACATATTTCGCTGCAAAATCGTCGTAACAACTGAGTAACCAAGACATGAACATGGCAATTTACCATCATCTGGAAAAAAAAATAAAAACAGACTTATATTTACTGTTTCTTTACTTTACCTCCTACAATGGTCTAGTTGGGTACCTAGTCTTCCCTGTGTGTCTCTTTGTTTAATGTATCCCTAATGTCCACTCTTAATTCTTGTTCTATTTCTCTCTCCCATTGTTTTCCTTCTGTTATTCTTAGTTATTATCCATTTTCTCCCATCTTTCACAATTATGAACAACTGATAACACTGGAATTATGGAGATGCCAAATTAATGGGTCTGAATATGAGGAAGGAGGGCCAGAAACCCCCCCTCCCCCCCTTAAGGGGAGGTTTCTAGTGTTGCTTAGACCTCTATCAAGCTTAAAATTACATCCCCTAGACCCCCTTACAAGATAAATATGTACATTTTTCGGTAGAAAAATGTCCTGGCCGAAGGCCGATTCCTCTTAAGTTACAGGCTCGCTATCGCTCGCCAGGGAAAAATCGACACCTAAATGGCACGAAAGGTCTTAAAATTGACAGAAATGGGGCGAAAGTTAATAACATCGCCAAACTAATGGGGCAAACATCTTAAAATCTCAAAAGCAATGGGGCTAATCAAGAGGGAGAAGGAAGTTCGAAAACTAAATCCCTCAAGTGGAAGCCTCCCCTTAAAGCAAAGCCTCTCTCCTTTTAGCTGGCCGTTCATCTTCTCGTATATGGGTTTCGTGAGAGAGGTTCTAGTTCCAGTTTCTCACGGGTCCGTCTAGCCTAGTCATTTGTTTGTGTTGCATTCCTAATCAACACCATCCACTTTCCATACGCAGCCTCCCATTCTTATCAACAAAACTCTCCCTCTGTCTCTCTATCTCCCACTCTCTCTGTCTCTCTCTCTCTCTCCTTTCCTTCAACTTTCCTCTTTCTATCGGATATGCCATCTCTACTAGAATTAATATGCCTATTATGTCACGTCAAGTACCTCTTTTCGTATTTATCTGTCTTCATGACAATATGACAATAGGAATCATTCATAGCCTTTCGATTTTGCAAAATTTGTGATAGATTTCTCAATAATACCTCGACGATTGTGCCATTATATTTATCTAATAACCACACGTCTTTGTTAATAACTAATGACATTTATTTTCATTTGTTTTCACTCCTCGACCTTCAGCGTATTTCAATACATATGTGGCATTACTGTCTATTTCAAATTAACCTCGATACCTTTTACCGACACGTTTCCGGTGAATGTCAATAACTATCGTGTCTTTGTATCTGGTTCCCGTGTTGCTATCTCCGTTCCATAGTTCCAATCTCCGCTACCGACTCTGTGTGTCACGTAACTTGCCGTAGTGGAGGGAAAACAGTATGACCCTTACCCTCACTCTTCTGCGTTAGCGTTAGCGTTTTTCCTGTATGTATCTGTGTCTCTTTTGTCTCTCTCTCTCACACACTCTCTCTCTCTTCTTCTTTCTATCTCTCTCTGACACACTCTCTGCCTCTCTCACGCACACACTCACTCATTTTCTCTCTCTCTCTCTCTCTCATTCCCGTTTTCTCTCTCTCTCTCTCTCATTCCCGTTTTCTCTTTCTAGTTTATCGTATTCCTAACTAATTTTTTTTCTAATTGTCTTTCTGCTCGTTCCTCTCCCTCTCCTCCCAAATAGAATAAACATAACAAATAAATAAAGCATAACACACACACACATAACTGTAATTGACTCTTTTCCCTAGTATGATATACATTTGTCCATATTATATACATCTCCTCCTTTAACTCCAATGTGTTTCCCTTCCTTCAATAAATAGTTTTCATTTTTCTAATATCATAATTGTTCAGCTTGATTCTCTGCCTAGGTAGCTTTCCCAAACATAATTATCAACTTTCCTATTTTCCAGACTCTCTATCACGTCACTGTTAAGCTTGCTATCATCCTATATTATATATATCAGTTAGTTAAAATTAGGACTTCAGAGGCTATAAACCGTTCTAGATTATTAAGCCAGCACACCGCAAGTCAAGAATAACGTCAGGACTGGCGCCCCTTTTCTAGAGCTCCAGTCCCTTGGCTACCACACGTATTGGCTTTCTATCATATGATCCTCAAATGAACCAACCCCACGTCATATAATCCTCCTCTTTCATCCAACTCCCCCCCCCCTAACTCTCTTTCTACACCCTCCCCTCCCCCCCCCCCCCAAGTGACGCAGCACTCCAGTAACCTCCTCCTCCCCCTCGCTCCCCCCCCCCCCCCCAAATCTCTTTCTACACCCTCCCCCGCTCTCTCCCCCCCCCCCCCCCCCAGGGGCCGCAGCACTCCAGTAACCCCCTCCTCCCCTCGCTCCCCCCCCCCCCCCCCTGCCCCAGGCTATCACACGGAAAATGGAACACGGGGGGAGGGGGGCGGAGGGGGGGAGGGGGGGGGCTAGGGGGCATTGCATGAACCTATGTGAGGGAGGGGAGGGGGAGCTAAAGGCTGTTGAATCGAATGGAATATTATCGTAGCTTTTCTTATACATGGTAGTCTTCTTTTTATTGTTT